>CATIWR010060864.1:0-44392 GCA_949677035.1 Omphalea diandra
GTTTGCCTTGCTCAGTCACGACAAAAACAAAGCTATTACATTTGCACTTGCATAGTCAATTGTTATACTTGCAATGTATCTTGATGATATTTGATTATAGATTATGCCATGATAATTTGATTATTGTTTTTATTTACTGAGTCACGACTCACCAAATCACAATTATTTTTTAGATACTGAAGCATAGACTTTGGACACTTTGGTACATAAAGTCTTACATAAAGACACATGGAACATAGGTTGTCGACTGAATTCCAACTCTCTCTCCTTGCGTCATGTACATACATTTGATAGGAACTAGTTATGGTCACTGGTCCTGACATTAGTTAACACATGTGTACATTAAATACATATGGGATTATATATGCATGATGAATAAACCTTAATGTGTATGCATTTTTCAACATGAAATGCCATGATTTGCAATTGAAGACGATAGTTACAGTTGGTGGTATCAGAGGATTCAAGCACACGCGGAGCAGACGTGCAAATCCTGGTGTGTATTACATCGCGGGGCCAAATCCTGAATATTGAGTGCACTGATAGGTACCAGCTGTAGCCATGTTGTGACTTTACAATTTTTGGTATCAAAGCTGATTTACAAATGAGAACAATAGATGTCACAGTTATTGGTTTGATAAATGAATTTAGATGTTACAGTTTTGGTATCAAAGAAGGCTTAAGCATACGCAGGGCAGATGCGTAAATCCCAGTGTGTATGACATTGCAGGGCCGACAGGCAAATCCCAGATGTTGAGTGCTCTGATAGGTACTAATTGTATCATTACATATTGTGGACATGAATAGCATGAGTTTTGTAAATGAAAAGGTCATTTTCAAGAAATGAACAGAAAATGGGAAGAATAAGTGGGAGATAAGGTTCTAGATGTTTCCTTCACCCTCAATAGCACACCATGTATTTAATATCATCCAAAATGTTAAGGAATGCATAAGAAATGCAAGATTAAAGCCTTGTTCTACCTTGGAATGAGTTAGGGTTTAAGTTTTACATATTATGGGATGTTTGAGAGTAAATTTTAGTAGACTAACTTTAAAGTTGTTCAAGTCTCTGCCCTCTCAAACGAGTGAGGTATTTAGGTGTTGGATGAGTGTATCAGAGCTCTAAAATGGTTTTGGTTACACCATGGATGTATCCAATCATAGAGAAGGAGATGGATCTCCTAGAATTACGTTATGCATGCGGGCTGTATATCGAAAAATGGGTTGTACATCCATTTGTCAGTGTTGTATAGCCCTAAGATTTAAGAAGAACTAGATCTAGAAGATTAAATGGTTGTACAACTATAAAAGTGGGTTGTACAACCCTTTCCATGGGTTGTACAACCTTATAGGCTAGTTGCCCACTTAGGCCATTGGTTTTGGGCTTGGTGCTAGGCTTTTTGTCTTAAACTTAGTTTTAAGCTTCTCCAAGGTTTCCTAAGGCCTTTATTCTTTCCTTTAGCAATTTTTCTTTGCATTTTAGGATGTTTTCAGTGATTTTCATCATCGGGCTCTACAGTAGAGGTCTAGAATTTGATGCTTATAGTTTGCCCACTACTTTATGGGCTTGGAAAATAACATTTGAGAAATGATTATTTGAACAAGTATTGATAAAAGTAAAGTAAATAATGTAAACATTAGCAAGGATATAGGTTTTTAGTAGCTCCTCAAGTAGGTATTAAAACTTGCTATGGTAGCTTCTTAATAGGTACCAGGTTTCTTTATATGTTTTAGTGGCTTTTTAGTAAGCACTAAAATTGTTTTGGCAACTTTCTAGTAGGCATCATGTATTTTGTATATTCTCAATAGCTTTTTAGTAGGTATTGAAGTTAGTTTGGCAACTATATAATAGGCACCAGATGTTTTGTATGTTTTAACAGCTTTTTAGCAGGTGTTGAAATTGTTATGGCAACTGTATAGCAAGTACTAGGTATTTTGTATGTCTTAACAGCTATCTAGTAGTTGCTTATGTTGTTATGGTAACTTTCTAGTAGGTACTATGTGTTTTGTATGTTTTTGCAACATTCTAGTAGGTGTTAAAGTTGTTCTAATAGTTTCTAGTAGGTATTAGGTGTTTTGAATGTTTCAGTAACTTTCTAATAAGTGCTAAAGTTGTTCTGGCAACTTTCTAGTAAGCACTAGTTGTTTTGTGATTAATAATTAGCTTGTTATAGTAATTAGTGTTCTTGCATCTCTTCTTTGAGGGTGCTTTAGTCCTTCAACTAATAGCCTAGTTCAGGGATGCCCCTCGAATGAATCTTATGTCATTTGGGCCTTTATAGTATTTGCAAACTGGATTAGTATCCTTATAGCCCTTTTGGTATTAGAGCGACTCGTCTTCATATATGGGTAATGGGCCTAAGCCTATATGCTATAGAAAGTGCTTCCTTAGATTTTAACATAAAGAAGTTTTTCTTGAAATATTTCTAAGGCCTCAGAGGAAATTAAGGGCATTTTGGTGACTTGATTTGGATTAGAAAGCCTAGGGTGTTATTTAGGTCTTTTAAAAGTAATAAGGGCATTTTGGTAATTTACCTAATATCCTGGCTCTAGAGAATGTCTGAGGACAATTTGGCAACTTGTTCAACTATTCAAAGGCAAAAATTATCTTCTTTAAATAATAATATTTTAGTAAATTAGCCACTTTTGGGCTCCATTGAAGGCTAACATCATTTTGGTAATTTGGTTGTTGTGGGGTCCTTTAAGAAGCTAGAGGCATTTTAGTAATTCAGTTGCTCTAGGGTTCTTTAGGAAGTTATGAGCATTTTGGTAATTTGGCTACTTCAGGGTTCTTTGGAAAGCTTAGGGCATCTTGATAAATTGGTTCTAGTTGGGCTTGAATAGAGGCTATGCATATTCTTGTAAATTAGTTGTAATTGGGCTTGAAGAAAGGAAAGGTTGGCCTTGGTAGGTCAAGGAGAATAAGGTTGGATGGATTAGAAGGTGAGATGAGCTCATAAGGCCCAACTTGGGCCTGCTCTCTAGAGCGATAGATGGATACAACTAACACTTTCCATCTACCTTTGATCGGTAAAGTGACGATTACACTAGAGGACTTCACCTTCTTGACCATGTTGCAATTCATGGGTATTCCCTTACCCATGAATTCTATTGTGCTTGAGCCGGTACTTCAGAGGGACTACTTACTAAGGGCCCTTGGCTATGTTCCTCAACTCTAGGGGAGCAAAGCTATGGCAAGGTCCAGTATATAGAAAACATGTGTCGGGTCTCTAACAATAGCTCAAATGAGGCGATCGACTAGCACATGTGCTTGATTCTTGTTATACACCCTATTATGGGTCTTATTCTCAACTGACTATGACATGGTTTAGCGTTGGTTGGTGCCGGTGATGGAGGACTTGGGCCTACTACACCATTTTAATTAGGGGTCTACAATACTAGCGTACCTTTACAAATATCTCAATCAGTGCTTACAGAGCATAAGTTATATGTGTGGTGCATGAAGGGTTCTCATCATAAGTATCTCTCAATTCCTTTTTGTACTTTAGCTCTGTTTGATTGCTTTAAGACTTTGTTATCTTTGTTGACATGCATGGGACATTGAGCTAGGCCTGTTAAAGGGGCTGGACCCCGAGGATGACATGGATAGTGGCTACTCTTATTTCTCATGGTGGAGAGTCGTGTCTTGTAAGGATTCCTCCATCCTTGCCAAACGCACTTGCTTGAACACAATTACTCTGGACTAAGTACTTCTCCCTACATAGATAAAATTATGAGTTATGATTATTTATCTTTTATTGCCTAGTTTTACACTTACAATGGTTTTTTGACTTTATTGTAGTTATGCCTCGACTGAATGGATTCTATGAAGATGTGGCCTCTAGAGGTGGTAGAGCTAGGGGTTATCTCTTATAGTCATTGTCTGATGGTGGGGCCCTACATTCGAGAGTGGTACTTATGAGAATTATCTTTTGGCACGAGGGCTTGGCTGAGCGACTATCTCACAACACTTACATACGAACCTATTCTAGGTGAGGGACCATGAGGGTTTGAAGCTCACCGTAACATTGTGCTACTTGCCAAGAGAGCAACTATCTTCTACCAGTACCCCCTATAGGTCTTGGATGGTTGGAGCACTCATGGAGAGTCTTCTTTATTAGATACGACTATTTGGGCATTCCCTCGATACTTGCTTGATGAAGGGATCATCTTGTAGCATAAGGGTTGAGGTACCATTATATAGGCTACTCAGAGATTTATCACTCCTGCTTTCATTTCTAGTGCTACTGTTGCCTGGGTTCGCAAACGGGTTGAAAGATCGACTCTGAAGGCATAGAGACCATAATGGTGGGTGACCTGACATCTATGCCATACATCTAATAGAGATAGGGCAGAGGCAGCGATTGAAACCTTAGCTCAGGCAATCGTAAAGCACAAGTATATACCAACAAACAATAAGGCTGAGGATTCTAAGGCGAGTTCTTCTAGAGGTAGGGACTACTAAGGTCTAAAGACTCCTTCCTTAGCTTTTAGGGCATTTTTCCATTTTTTCCATTTTAGCATAGTACATTTGGTTTATATTTTGCACTATCGTATAATTTATTGAGTGATTTGAAAGCCGTCATTTTTAGGATGCTTGCTTTAGACTTTCTAAGGTAAACTAAGGCGACATTATCTCAATTTTTTTTTTTGTCAAACTTTGATATTTTGAATTTTAAATCCAAAGCCATAATTTTGGCTTCTAAATGTATGTTTATGAATGTGCATTGTCATTCTTTTCATACATGTGCTATCTAAAGTAGGTACAAATGTTAATTTAAGCCTAAAGAATAAATGAAAGATTGTTCGATTCTTCCCAAGAACTGAAGCATGTACAACCCAGCTGGATGGTTATATAGCCTTGGCCAAAGGCTGTACAGACCTAGTTAGGGGTTGTATAGACCTACCAACCTTCTCTTCTTCTATAACTGCCCACTCTAAATTTGCTCTACACACTCACTACTTCTAGCTTCAAAACCATGTTAAGACCATTTCCAAGGTCTCTCTCAACCCAAACTTGGTTTGATCTACTATGGGTAGGCCTTTCAGCTCTTCACTACCTCGCCTAAAGCTGCCTTGACACTCGCTTTCTAGGGGTAGCTTATGGAGTATAGGATTTCATTACCCATACTTTTCACTTTGGAGATGTGGAGATATGCCCCCTATTAGAGGAATTTGACACCATTCTTGATTGTCATATCATAACTGCATATTGGATTGCACTACCTCAACTGGATTACCCACATGTTTACGAGATGGTAGAGCTATTCAACATACCATATGAAAAGGTACCCAAGTGCACATTAGGCAAGGAAAAAAATCTTTACGACTTCTTTTATCACTTTTTTTCCTTCTAAGGGCCATGTTCTAGCGGTTCAGGCCTGTATTACAACATCCATTATGATGGGTGAATATTTTATTATGAAAGGATGATGAGAAATTTATCTACAAATCTTGCCACTCTTAGAGGGAACCGAGTCACATAGGACTTCTGTGCCAATGATATTGAGCAAGACCACTATGGGACTTGATATAATGGCTTTCAGTGCTAGTGATTCTTTTATTAGGAGCCCATTAGTGCTTTGGGTAAGAGTTCCTCTCACAGTAGTTTTTCTTTTATTTGTGTGTATTTTTTATTTATTGCCCTAACTTTTGCTTGGATCGCCCTCGTAGTGTTTTAATTTAGTGGGTTGCTCCCTCTTGCTTAGGGCACCCTTTCAGGTTTTCAACCTAACATGCACATTTTAATCTTTCTTTATTTTTCTTTTATTTTTCTTTTTTTTTTTTGTTTAGATATGGTTGTAAGAGAGGTTAGCATTATTGGCTACTTCAACCATAGATGTGAGGCTTCACTACGAGCAACACAATTTAAATCATCGTTTGACAAGGCCGACCATTACCAAGGCTCAGTGGGATGAGTGGATGTCCAAAGTCATTGTCACCTATATCCGTTGGAGCTACTCGAGGTGGAATCTATCACGTGTTACCCTGAGAACATATAGGGATTACATCATCCTTCTTGCCTTAGCTTTAGGCACGTTTTATTATCCAGCTCATGTGCATCACCAATTTATGCTTCCCAGTTCGAGGTGCAGTTGCTCCCTTCATTCGTTAAGGGCCTTTTAACTTAACATTTCTTACATAGGGTTGAGATTACTTAAGCCAATTGCCACATCTATAACTTCTAGACTGGCTGGAATCCACAACTTGATGATGATGCAAACTATATGGCATGGTTATGTAACCTTTAGAGCTACAAGCATCACATTAACAAATTATAGATAATGATCTTTCATAGAAAAGACTATTTTATACCCACCTCTAGTTTAAGGACATGTTTGACTGATTTCACTGTAATTATGCAAATGTATTTCTATTTAATATTATGTTTGGCACGAATCATTTACATTTTGCATATTTAGACATTAGTTAGATGCATGACTTCTATTTTTAACATTTGCACATTATATCATCGCGCTCTCTTATCCAATGCCTTTGTTATGCTAGTCCTTTGCTTACCCACCCCTGTCTTCTTTGTCCTCCCTCAACTGTTCTTATTAATAGTTTTTTAGTGGTTAGTTGCACTCTCCTAACTTTTACTCTATTCATTTTATTCATTCATGTGCTTTAACTTTTTCCTAAGCTGCCCTTTCAGTTTTTTTGACTTAGCAAACTTTTCTTCTTCTTTTTTTCTTTTTCTTCTTTTTTTATTTTATTTTTATTCATGCCTTAATTTTTTCCTAAGCCACCCATTTGAGATTTCAAGATAGCGTGCTAATTTCACTTTTCTCTCATCTCACACGAAATACCTCTTTAGTCGATCTAACTTCACTAGCTCAGTGAATTCATTCCTATCTAAATCTACTAACTTTACCATGCCACCTGAATATATTTGTTTAACCACAAAGGGATGTTCCCAATTTGGCTTGAACTTTCCTAAAAGATCCTGAGTTTGCGATCAAATTACCTTCAGTACTAGATTACCAACCATTTATGATGCTTGATTTGACTTTTTTGTTAAACATGCGGGCCATCATGGCTTGATACAACTGGATGTTATACAGATCTTCTCATCTAATAGAGTTAGTTGTTCAAAACTACTTCTTACCCATCGGTGCTCAAGATTGTCAAATTCCATTAATACTCGTAAAGACTTCACTTCTAAGTCAATAGGTAGAACTACCTCCATCCCATATATCAAAGAGTATGGTGTTATCACTATCGATGTTCTTGTCATTATTCGATAACCCCATAAGGTAAAATGGAATTTGTTAAACTAGTCTTTATAAGTTTTGACCATTTTGGCAAAGATGTTTTTGACGTTCTTGTTTGCTACTTTGACTACTTGATTAGCCTATAGCCTATAAAATGATGACTTATGGTGGACTACTCTGTATTTTTCTTACTACTTTGTATTTTTTTTAACATGACCTTGACCTCTGCTTGAAAGTAGACACCATTATCTATAACAACATGGTGTAGCATTTTATAATTACAAATGAGATTTTTCTCAATGAGTCGTACAATTTGTTTTGCCCTCAACTTACTAAAGGAAATAGCCTCTACCTATTTTGAAAAGTAATCCATTGCCACAAGAATGTATCTATGCCCCCTTATAGAAGCTGGCATGACCTCTTTAATTACATTAATGCCCCATACTACAAACGCTAAAGTGAGGTCAAATTCTGCAACTCAGTTAGAGGCAAGTGACTGAGGCTACCATGAGCTTAACAATCGTCATAACACCAAACTTTTTGAATATAGTCATGCTCCATAATAGTCTTATAGTATCCCAATCTCAAAATTTTATTTATGAACAATTTATCATTCATATGGGGACCACAAACTCTTGCATGCACCTCCTCCATGACTCTACTAGGCTTTTCACAAACACCACAAATGGACTCCATTAGGCATCCTTTTGTACATTAATCCATCATAAACCATAAACTATAAAGACAACCTTTGAATTACATCCTTATCCTTATTCTTAACCTTTTCAAGATTTTTATTGTTTTTCAAATACCTTTTTATATCAGAATACTAGGGGCAATTCCTTATTGACACTTGCATCTCTTTTGTATCCATATAACATGATGCCTTAGACTAAATTGTCATAAGAAATTTCATAAGTATCACCTCCGACCCATCCTAAATGATGACCAAAGTGACAAAGGCATCGATCATTGCATTTTCTTCCCTCGATAAATGATGAAATATGACTCTCTAAAAATCTTGCACTAATCATTTTACATGTTTTAAAAACGGGTCCAAGTGTTCTTCTTTTAGTTTCCTTTCATCTGCTACTTGCGAAATGACTAGTAACAAGTCCACAAACACCATAATTAACTTTACCCTTATTTACTTCAAGAGTTCAAGCCCTAATGTACAGGCTTCATATTTAGTGATATTATTGGTCACCTTTTAATTCAACTTTTTAACTACGAGAAAGAACACTCCTTCTAGCGAGACACCGTCCCTTTTTTTTGTTTACAGCTTTTTCAAAGCATACTTTTCATCTTTAAAGCTCAATTGTTCATAACCCTTCATCTTGAAACTAGGGAAGCTCATATTCCCCTTCTTTAAAAGGTTGTTGTGTGAAATACTCTAAAATTGCCTGCTTTTTGTTCACCTTTTCAACTATATACTTAATGTTGAACTCAGTTGATAGGTTCAACCATTTTGCCAACCTTCCTATCATGGAAGGGACCTTATATAAGCATTTAACTGGATCAAGCTTTGATACCACTTCCACATAGTAAGACTAAAAGTATTGCATCAATTTTCACATTACCCATATAAGTGCCAAACAAGTCTTGTCCACCTAATTATGCCTCTCTTCATAAGACGATAACTTCTTGCTAAGATAATACACTATATGTTTACTTCATGTTCCATCTTCTTGAATAAACATTGCACCAACAAAACTATCTTCAATTGTTAGATATAAAGTTAACAGTGTTTTAGGCCTCGATGGCTTCAATACTGATAGGTTAGTTAGATACTCTTTTATTCTCTCGAAGGCCTTTTGGCACTATTCATTCCACTTCACCGGTTGGTTCTTCTTTAATAGCTTAAAGATTGGCTCAAAAGGGGAGTTAGTCTTGCTATAAACAGACTATTATATTGTAAGTGACCCAAAAAACCTTGAATCTCCTTCTTCATCTTATGTGTAAGCATATCTTGAATTACCTTTATGTTATCTAGATCCATTTTGATTCTCTTCTAGCTAACCATATGTCTTAACAGCTTACTGGAGGTGGCTCTAAACACACACTTCATTGGATTTACCCTTAAGTTATACTCATCAACACTCTTCAAAATTTCTCTAGAACTTCAAAGTACCCTTCCCTAATTTTCAATTTCACCATCATGTCATCCACATACACTTTCATCTCTTTATGGATCAAGTTATGCAATAGGGTAGTTGCCATTTGCCAGTATGTCACTCTCGCTTTTTTTAACCCAAATGGCATCACCTTATAGCAATACATCCCCCATTTTGTGATAAAAGCTATCTTTACCTTATTTTTGATAACCATTAGAATCTGGTTATACCCAAAGAATACATCCATGAAGGAATACATAACACAAGTTGTGGTAATATCAAATAATATGTCTATGTGTGGTAAAGAGAAAATATCCTTTGGGCATGCCTTGTTCAAGTCTCTATAGTCAACACGCATCCTCACTCTTTCATCCTTCTTCGGTACCAACACTACGTTGGCTAACCATTTGGGGTATTCTACTACCTCTAAAAATTTGGCATTCTATTACTTTACTACTTCTTCCATGACCAACTAGCCCCACTCACATCTCATCCTTTGAAGCCTTTGCTTTATTGGTTTTATGTGTAGGTAGTGTGGATTTTGTTTTCTATAATTCACTTGTTAAACCTAAGCATGCCTTTATATGTCTAGGCAAAAATCATCTATTATTTCATGAGTAGTTATTCAAACCTCCTCCATTTTTCTAATGTGACATTACTAGCAATTAGCAAGATTTTTGGATTTTCTTGTATGCTAAGGTTAAATGCAGTGATATACATTGAATTAATGTTAAATATACTCATGAAATGATACATCCTATGTACACTACTATCAAGAAACATATCCCACAAATAAGCAAACTCATCATTCATTGCCTTAAACATAGTCCTCAAAGAGACTGGAAATAAGAACATCAAAATAATTTGAAAAGGTATCTTCCATTGGTCTAACAGTGAGTGCCTCCTCTGCTAGTGCTTTCTTATGATTTTCCTTCCTTACTAGCCAGAATACTTGTATTGCTACCCTGTATAATATTTGTTCCATCATTATCCCCTATTATGTCTTTGATTCCTGTGACAACTTTGATAATCCCTTCAAATCTCTACTCATCTAATCATCTACTAACTCAATCTTTATGAAATTTGCTTAAGTGTGGCACTTTCTACCATGGTTGGCTTAATCTTTATCACCTAACCCTGTATTTCTTCATCAACTAATTCCTCAATGGAGTTCACAATCATACCCTTAATATCTTCCAATTTTATCCCTGTATAAGCTATTTCAGCGAACTTGCATGACTTGATATCATTCCATCGCCATGTGGAATAAGATTATATAGACTGACCTGTCTCGTGATCATCCTCTATCCTTATAATCTACTTGCCCTTCTTTTTTCTCTTTTTCTTCTCATCCTCATTTTTTTGATGAGTCTTAATAATTATGATATCCCAATTCGCCAACATCCAATTGGAAAAAAGCCTTCTTAAGTTCATTTATATCCTTGCTCAGTGGCTCCTCATTTTTAGTCACCTCCTGCCTAACCTTCTTAGAGGCCTCCCATTCTTTCACAAAGACATCTAATAGTGGTATGCATAAGTACCTTACTTCTACCTCTACCTCTTTACCATGATACCCTAGTCTTTTCTTTATAATCTGAGTGGGGATTTTTGGAAACTATGTTATGCCAATAGAATTTTTCCCTTCCTAGAATAAATTTAAAGTTCTTCTTGATCCCCATCGCCTCACCCTTGGGTCAACCCATTATCAGTTACCCTGACAACCTTTAAAGATGTAAGACAACCATACTTAAGGCTGATACAATCCCCCTACCTCTACACAGATGGTTACAATCTCTCTTTTATAGGGAATCTTAACTTTCTAATGAATAATGGAAGGCACACCACCTAATCGGTGATACAATGGTCTTCCCAACAAAAGCAAGAAGGTGATTGGGATGTAAAAGACTATACATTGCCTCCATTATGCCTGTCTTGCCCAAGGTCTTAAACACATATGAAGTTAGCCTCTTACTATCATCATAGGCTAGAATGACACTATTAGAAGCTTTTAAATCTTTCTTAGACAAACCAAACTTATGTAGTAACTTTAATGGACAAATGTTAATTCCAGATCTATCATCAACCATCACGTATGGCATGTGTCTCCCCTTCTCCTTGGATGAATAGGGCCAGGTTGTGAACCTTTTCTTTTGGTGGCAAAATCCACATATGAGAAAGTGATTATACCATTATGAGTCACCAATGTAATAACATCCATTAGAGTAGTTTTCCTTGAAAAAATTAGATTGGAAAAAACTTCAATCATAGCATTCTTAAGTTTCAGAAAGGTGATAAATAACTGCCACACACTGATCTGGGTTGGCATCTTCTTCAACTGTTTGACAATGGGATTGTTATCTTCCTTCTTCTTCACAATGAGGTTATTATCTTCTTCTTAACCTTTTTTTCCTTAGGACAGCTTTTCTATCAGGGTAGTATTTCCCATTGCACCTTATATGGCTCACTTGTTTCATTTCTTTCTCATCAGCACTCTCCTCCCATAGCTAGATCATCCTTTTCTTTTTTCACTCTTCATCTATTTCTTTATCTAAACTTTTCTAAGGATTAATAATACAAACAACTAGAGTCTCTCTTACAACCTTTTTGACAGTAGTAATAATAGTTTTCTCAAGAATCCCTAAATTTGTCTTGAATGTTCTTTAATTTGAGGGAGGGACATTATGATAGTTTGGGAAAGGGTTCCCTCATATGCCAGGCCTTCTATAATTTGGTGGGATGATTGTCTTATAATCAATAAGATCTTAGATCTCGTGTCTCAGTCTGTAGCGGTCATCAGTGTCGTGACCTGATTCTTGATTAAAAGCACAATAAGCATTAGCATCATACCCCCTAATCAGGGGATTAGGAGGTGGTCTTAATGCCAGAGGCTTCAACACTTTGTTCTTTTACAATGTCTAAAATGCCATAGATAGTGGCATCCTTAAATCAGTGAACTATCTTGGCAATCTTACTGAATTTACATCGGTCATCTTGTTCTCCTCAGCTTGAGGTTAAGACGGGGCACTTTTTCTTCCCCATACTATCTTCTTGACTTGGATTCTAACTCTTCAGCTTGAAAACTTGTTTCTCAAAGGTCTTTAAAGTTTCTAATCAATATTCCCTAGATTTTAGTGCCAATACCTAGCAGAGCCCCTTTAACAACCATTCTGACTTACTCTCTCTCTTTATAAGCCCTATGGTCACTTTTGAAGCCATCTTCTTCTACCTCCTAATGTAGTCATTAAAGCTCTCACTAGTTTTTCACTTCAAAGATTCCAAATCTTGCAATATGACCTCTAGATCCAAATTACAAGCATAATGCATCTCAAAGTTTCTATCAATTATTTTTAGTATTCTCTAACAATTTTTGTTTAGTTAAAGTATTAGGTTTTTATGGACCCTTCCAATGATAACTTAAAAAGCTCTAACATGGCATATGTTAGAACCCTAAGTACCTTCATGACTAGCACATACGAATGAACATGGTTCTTAACATTTTGAATCCCCGTGAACTAGGAAATCTTAGTCATACATAAGTTAGCTAGTAGTTTCTTAAATTTATAGGATAGCAATTCCTAAATGTCTATTCCCTTTTACAAACCTTTAATGCCTGAAGCCTTTTATATTTTCTCTACCTATTTGGCGAAGTCATCAAATTGGGTGTTTTCCTTCTAACTCTCGACGGGTTTATCTAAAATAGTAGTTGTACTTCCTACTTCATTAGTAAGTTTGTTTTCAAGATATTATTTCATCTTGAATAGATCATCAGCAATCACCATAGGTTGAGGGCTTCCATTGGTGCTTTACCTTTATCACTTCAATTAGTAGTGGTCTCTCACTTTTCAAAATCTGATTGACACTCTTGTTTACTTCTTTAGCAATCCTCTCTTCCATCTTGTAGTTAAAGTTGACCAACTTTTTTTGCAAGATCTCTAGTGGTATGGTTGACTCCATGATTGGGTTGACTTTTAGAATTTTACTCTTTCTAAAAGGTTGATTGCCCTCTTCCACTAGGGTTTGGATAAAGCTATGATGTTTGTAAGATAAGGGTTATCAATATGATGCATGAATAAGTAATCGATGTATAGATGCATGTTATGCACACATCATTTTGCATAAGATCCTTCAAACTTTATTCCTCCCACATTAAGGTCTAGTGGCTCTTTCCTAGGTAGGTCTCATTCTTAAACCATCATCAAGCAAAGAATGTGTAAGGTCACCTCATATTGATAAAAGTCAAAACCTCAAAAGAACATATACATAAAGGCACTAAAAGTAAAAACTCTTTATATTACTTAAAGAAATATGTACAAGTAAGGAAGAAAACCCTTTAAGGAGATAGGGATGTATATAAAAAGTATTTAGATGGTAGGGAAGGGGAATACATAAGCATTTACATGTAAGGGATAATTAAATCAAGAAGGATGAGGCAACATTTCTATTTACATTAGGGATACCTAACCATGTTCTTCGAGGACTTTCACCCCTTTAAAGAAGAAATGCAAAGAAGATGGGTGCCCTATTCCAAGGTACTTTTAGTTCCTACACATGGCTAATGGTCGAAAGGGCTATTATAGTTGATGGCTCTCATAAGCTTGGCGGCAGTTTTCATGATCCCCTATTCAATATACTTAATGACTGATGAATCCTCTTTATGTTCTCTTAAGCTTAGATAGAGCTTAAGTCTTAAGTTTGAAGAGCCAACAGTTTGTCTAAAGGCAACCTAGTGCTCATGGTGAAGTGTGGAGGCTGTATGAATGCAATGGACTTACTCAATAACAAGTTTGTTGCCTTAGTGTATCAAGAAGGGGAGGTTGAATTGGTGGCTAATTAAAAATTAAAAAGGAAGGTTAATGTGTTTAGGAGGTTAAGAACAAGAAGATAAAATACAACACAATAAGTTTATAATGGTTTGGGTGTTAACAAATCCTACATCCATTCCCTAATTCTACATAATTGGTATTTTACTCAACTAAACTGGTGTTTTCAAGCTCACACCAAACTTGTACAACTTGTGTTTTATGGCTCACACAAAACCCTTACATCTTGCATTTTTAGGCTCATACTTCAACTTCTTGTAAGATTTTTAGAATCTAGGCTAACTCTCAATCTACTTACAAAGTTGTTTATTGCTCATACCAAACGATCAACAACACATAAAGAATAGTAAAAGAATGAGTAGCAAATTGGCAAGAGTTTGGTTATAATTAATTAAATTCTTTTGCATTTACATTTGTTTGGTGGATTATTTATAGCCCACATCCACCAGAGAGACGTTACTTAAAAACTATCCCAAAATCTCCAAGTTGTGCTAGGCAGATTTTGCATTAAATGCTTGTTAGGTGGAAGTCACGATCGTAATTGCCGTTTTACAATCGTGAATTTTCAATTTGCACTAAGGAATAAAAAATGGCAGTAGAAACCCCCATTCTGTATCTAACGACTAGTCCTTTACCTATTGGTTATCTAAGAAATATAGTCATTACGTTCAGCTAACTGTTGAAAAGTCGCGGTCGCAAGCTAGCTTTGTCTTAGGCCTGATTGAGACCACAAATTACTCTATTTGGTAAGAAGACTACAACTTCTTGAGTCGTGATCGCAACCAATTCTTCACCCTCATGATTTTTTATTTCCAGTGGTTGTGGTTTTAGTCCCTCTTTTGTTACTATAAAATTTGTGATTGCGACCGCTGATGTAAAAGCTACAATGAATTCCTCTATGAATCAACCAATGCTCCTTTAGCTAAGTCTCAGTTGCAAATTCGTTCATGAATTCATCTCGCCTAGCTCTATCCATTCTTATAGTAATGTTATGATCGTGATTTAAGGGATACTAATTGCAAATTTTGATGTTCTTTTAAAAGATGGAGATTTTCACTCCCATCTAACTTTCAATGAAAATAAATCTCATAAATTGCAAAATAGCACTTGAACAAAGCATTAGAACTAATCAATCTCCAATGTCAAGATCAAAAGTGGCTTATGACATAGGTTTAACCAACCTAGTCCAATAATCTCCCCCTTTTTTATTTTGACAACTTAGATTGATCCTAAAGAAAAATAAATGTATGAGTTGTGAAGTTGGAATGGTCTATAATAAGATAATCAAAGAATAATCAAAGAATTATAGTCAATGATAAAAAATTACTCTAAGTATATAATTTTAAGTTAGAATTTGCTCCCTCTCAACTTATGCATTTCTTATGCACGTTACTTATTTTCTTCCAATGCTATTCTCTCCCCCTTTGGTAAGATAAAAATGAGGGCAAAGATTGAAAAAAGTAAAAGAGGTGCATAAATTGAGATAGTAATCATAGAGAATAAAACAACAAAGATAACATATAAATTGTAATCACATAGCATTTGTGACACTGAATTTCAAAACAAACACTTTTATTTATTCAATAAATTGTATGATCAATAGCTTTACATCTAGAAATTAAATAGAAAAATAGAAAAATAAATAAAAGACAATCTAAGTGATAGGAGAACTGCCATCATCTCTATAATTGTCTGTCTTCATTTTCTCCTCCACCCTCAACTTTATCACCCTCCTCAACCTCTTAGTTGTCCTGCTCTTCTAGTGTATCCTCCCAATCCTCAAAGTCTGGAAGATGGAAGGGAAGAGCACCTACTTTCTCCTATAAGTCCACCAAATCACTATGAAGGTGGGGGAGGAGGAGAAATCATCTCTTTAACATCCTCATCATCTTATGCAATTTCTTATTGATGGGGGCAAGAGAGATTTTTGCTTTGCACTTAGGTTAGGGAGGTGGAATAGGTTGGGTTCCTTCTTCAATGACAAACCTTTTTCTTTTGGAGGCTTAGGAAGGCTCTAGTTTCTTGGCTCTAAAAGCACCCAAAATGTATGTGTAAGAATCAAGGTGAATGGCTTTTGCATTAATGAGGTAGGGGATGTCCATAAAATTTTTAAAAGGGAGATGCTTTTTAATGAGGAATTTTTCATTTTTCTCATTAAGAACACCCACGTATCGATACATGGCAGTGACATTGGAAGGAAGAAGAAACTAACTCTTAGGCTTGGTGCTCACATGGATCAATTGATCCATAAGGTAGTGGTCAGTTTGTATAGGCTTATTTTGGTAAGGCAAAAAAGGAAAGCAAGATCCTTTTGGGATACCTTTTTGTTAACATCACCTCTTGCATTAATAGAGAAGGTGATTATATGATGAAGCAACCAAAAAGGTAGGGTACTAATATATTTGGCTAATGAGGTTTTGGGGTCATATTTGGTCTTGATGGAACTTTCAGACCAAAATTCAAAATAGATAACATCAAGAGCGGAGATGATGAACAAAATGTCATATCTGACTTGAAGATTAAACATATTAGAAAGTTGTTTAAAGGTGATGAAAAAAGGGTCCCCAAAGGCTTGAAATATTAACTCATTTCTCGACGTGAGATTATGCTCTCCAACTTAGAGTCACAGTACATATGAATTCTCGCATGATCTCCTCATATCCTGACTCATCATGAAAAATATATTCGTTCCACCCTAGGTTTAAGAGAAATATATGGATCTCATCTTTGATTCCTAATGACTCAAAAAGGAAAGTGGAAGAGATTTTGTTTGGTAAGATGATCTTAGAGGCATTTGCCTTGTATCGATCATTCTCCTCTTTCGTGATCCCCTTTATCATATGCAAAACCAGTGGTCTAGAAGGTTGTGCTACTGCCTTGCCCTTCTCTACTCTTGAGGCTTTCTTAGGGGCCATTTGAGAATGTAAGAAGATTGTAAGGTTTTTAAGAGTAAGGGAGAAGAATGATTGAGGCAATGAGTAGTAATGAAAAGAAACATTATTTGAGGGGTTTATAAAGGCCAGGAAATGGGGTGAAAATGACAAAAAATGATCACTAATGCATTAAATGAAAGTGTGTCATCGGTTGGCAATCAAATCACTTAAATACATTACCTAAAAGTAATTCTAAAAACTGAGTAACAGACAAACAATCTTAGGGAAATGGTGCATTCAATGGTCAAAAAATTTAAAATTTGAATATGTTCACAGTGGGAAATGAAAGTCGCAACCGTGAATTGATGGTTGACAACTGAATGATAAATGCATGTAATTCGCGATAGTGAACCAAGGAATAGTGACCGTGAATTACAAGTAAAAAAAAAAAACTATGAATGCTAAGACTTGACTATCTAAGCTATGATCCACTTAATATATTGATGTCTAATTTATGCAAATTGGCATAAAGAGGCATAATTGCACACAAAATTAAGACATCCAAAGAGATAAATATCATATACATCACACAAGACAACCATTCAATAAGAAATAATGCAACAAATAAAAATATTTTAGAAGCATCTAATTTTTCACTTCAGAGAGCTTCCATTAAGCATTCCCAACTCTCTCTTAATGAAGTTCATTCTTTCTTCATTGAGAGGCTTTGTGAAAATGTTTGCAAATTGATGATTTATGTCTATAAATTCTAATACAATAACACCATTTTGGATATGATCTCTAAGAAAATGATGCCTAATGTCTATATGTTTGCTTCTAGAATGTTGGATGGGATTTTTGGAAAGATTTATTATACTAGTATTGTCACATTTGATGGGAATGTGATCAACAACTTTGCCATAATCCTTTAATTATTGTTTCATCCAAAGCATTTGGGTGGAACAACGACCCATATTTAGCTTCGACGGTGGATAAGGCAATCGAAACTTGCTTCTTACTAAACCAAGAAACTAAACACTCTTTTATAAATTGGCAAGTTCCATAAGTGCTCTTTCTATTTAGAAGACTACTAGCATAATCTGCATCCGAATAACCTATGAGGCTAAATGATGAATCTCTAGGATACCACAAACCTAAATGCAATGTACCATGTAAATATTTGAAAATCCTTTTAACAGTATTCAAATGAGACTTTTTGGGACAAGATTGAAACCTAGCACACATACATGCACTAACATTATATCAGGTCTAGAAGTGGTAAAAAAAGTAAAGAATCAATTATACCTTGATATCTCTTCTCATCAACTAACTTACAGATACGCCTTTGTCCAATTTGATGGTAGCACTCATTGGTGTTTTTGCTACTTTACATCATTCCATGCCAAATTTTTTAAGAATGTCATTTGTGTATTTGGTTTGGTTGATGAAGATCCATTCTTTGGTTTGCTTGATTTGTAGACTAAGGGAAAACTTAAGCTCTTTGATCATGCTTATCTTGAATTCCCTAGTCATACAATTAACAAAATCCTCACATAGAGATTCATTAGTAGCACAAAAAATGATACCATTAACATAAATTTGTACTATTAGTGTATCATGATTATGCCTTTTCACAAATAAAGTTATGTCAACCTTCTCTTTTTTAAAATCATTTTGCAAAAAAAAAAAAAAAGAACTCAGCCTTTCATACCAAGATTTTAGAGCTGGTTTCAAACCATACAAGGTTCTATTCAATTTAAAAAGATAGTTTGGAAAAGTATGTGATTCAAAACTAGAAGATTGTTCAACATAAACTTCCTCCTTAATAACACTATTTAGAAAAGCACTTTTGATATCCATTTGAAATAGTTTGAAATTCATGTGATATGCATATGCCAAAAGAATCTTAATGGCCTCTAACCTTGCTACGGGGCATAACTTTCATCATAGTCAATGCCTTCCTCTTGGTTGTAACCTTTAGCAACCAATTTAGTCTTATTTCTAGTGATGAATCCTTCCTTATCCAACTTATTCCTAAACACCCATTTCTAACCAACAATTGGGTGTTCCTTAAGCCTAGGAATAAGTTACCACACATTATTTCTCTCAAATTGGTTGAGTTCCTCTTGCATAGCAATCACCCAACTCTCATCATTAAGAGTCTCATCAATAGATTTTTGTCAAATTGAGAAACAAAGGCAAGATTATTATCTAACATATTGAGTTGAGATATAGTGCTTACACCCTTTGAAGTATCACTAATGATTAGGCCTTTGCAGTGATGCTTGGAAAATCTCCAATATTTAAAAAGATCTTGGTTTAGTAATTCCACTTATTGATGTTGGGGTTCTTTATCTTTTCTTGATGATTTGTTTTCATCATGATCCCCATCCTTTTCTCTTATAGTATGCTCCAAATCCAATTTCTCAAAATCACCTATAAGATCATCAATAAAAGAACCTTTCCCAAGATCAAGCTTACTAGATTCATCAAACACAATATTCATAGACTCTTCAACAACCATTAAACTCTTATTATAGGCTTTGCTAGTGGTGGAATAACCTAAGAATATGCCTTCATTAGTTATTGAATCAAATTTCCTAAGATTATCCTTGGTATTCAAGATATAGTACTTGCATAAAAAAAACTCTTAGGTATGATAACTTATGCTTTCTACCATTCCATAGCTCATAAAAATTTTATTAAGAATGGGTCTTTTGAAACTCGATTTGCAATATAACATAAAGTATTGATAGCTTCGGCCTAAAAGTAATTTGGCAAAGAATACTCATCAAGCATAGTTTTAGCCATTTCTACTAGTGTCCTATTTTTCCTTTCTACAACACCATTTTGTTGTGGTGTTCTAGGAGTTGAAAAATGATGAAATATCTCATTCTCTAAGTAATAAGATTTAAAATATTCATTTTGAAATTCTTTTCCATGGTCACTTTTTATGGAGGAAATGAAGTAACCCTTTTCATTTTGAATCCTTTTTGTAAAACTTTTAAAAGCATCAAAGGTACCATGCTTATGAGCTAGAAAGGAAACCCAAGTAAACCTAAAGCAATCACCAACTAGGACTAGTGCATAATGTTTTCCACCTATGCTAGCACTCCTAGTAGGTCCAATCAAGTCTATATGAATTACTTGAAGAGGTATAGATGTACTTATAATATTCTTTGCTTTGAATGAAGATTGATGTTACTTTCCCATTTAGTAAGGACCGCATGTCTTGTCTCTAGAGAACCTTAGCTTGGGAAGACCTTCCACTAACTTTCCTTTTGATAAGCTTTGCAAGAGCTCTAAGCTAGCATGTCTAAGTCTTTTATGCCATAACCAAGCTTCATTACTAAGAGACATAAGAAACTTAAAGGATTGGTTAGCCAAATTGTCTAAATCAATTAAGTAGGTATTACCTCTCCTTTCACCCTTGAAAACTACCTTTTTATCCACCAAAGTGGTAACTCGACATTTTCTAGGGTCAAAGATGACTTTATTACCTTTATCGCATAATTGACTTACACTAAGCAAGTTATGTTGTAAGCCATCAATAAGTAAAACATCATTAATTAAAGAACAACCATTCTTACCAATGGTCTGAATGCCAATTACCTTACCCTTAGCGTTGTTTCCAAATTGACATTGCCACTTTCCTTTTCCTTTAAGGCCATGAATGGTTTCCTATGCCCGTCATGTGCTTTGAGCATTAACTATCCATATGTCAATCATTTGAGTCATTGGTGGCTACCAAACACCCCTACACAAACACAAGTAAATCATCTTTGCTTTGGTACCTAAGCATATTTGGGTCCTAAGGGGTTAGGTTTTGAAGGATCCTCCAACTTTAGATGTGCCTTCCTAATGTAGCAATAAACATTTATGTGTATATACTTCATGCAATAGTGGCATTGGAGTTTAAACCTATGTGTTTTTCTTCTATACATTGCCTTGGTATAAGCAGGGGATTTCCTCATACCAATATGATGTGTGTGTGAGTATGAACATGTATGAATGGGTATAGGAGTAAATTTTTTGTGTGTGTTTGAGTGAGCATGTCTCTTATTGTACATGTATGCATGATTAGCCTTCTTAGAAATAGACTTAGGGCCTTGTTGGACTTTTCCTTTACCTTTAGGCAATGGTGGTTTAGTGCTTTAAGTACTTTTCTTTCCAACAACCTCAATACTTGAATTTTAAAGTATTGAGGTCTTGATGAATGTAAGTGAAGGTGTAGAAGAAGAGGCTCCATTAAAGCCTAGACCATGCCTAACTAAGGGAGGTCTTTGTGATACAGTAAGTGTATCCAAAGCTTGTTTGTTCTTGTGGAACTTAGAAATAGAGTTTTTAAGCTCAATGACTTCACCTTTTAAGGAATCATTTTCTTGTCTTATGAAGTTAGAGATGAAGATGCCTTGGATAGACTCCATATAGACTTATTGAGTTCTTCATTTGAAGCCCTCAATTCACTTACAACACTATTTATGGATTTGAATTCATTATCTAATTTAGTGCACTTCTTCTTGTAAGTTTTCATTTGTGACTTATATTTGTCATATTTCATGGTAAAAGCTTCTAAAAGCTCATCACCCATATCATCTAATTCATCAAATTCAGAATAAAAGTGAGGTGAAGAGCTTACCTCATTAGATGAATCCTCTTGAGCCATGAAGCATAGGTTTGTAACCTCATCCTTTTCATCTTCTTCACTTGAGCTATCATCCCAAGTGGCTTTAAAGCTTTTTGTTTTTTCTTTGTCCTTTTCTTCTTCTTCTTCTTCAACTTGGGGTAGTCATATTTGATGCCGCCTTACTTGCCAAATTCATAGCAAGTGACATCATTTGATCTTTCTTTAGGAGTTAGAGTTGTTTTCTTAAAGTTTCTTTTTTCTTTCTTTCTTCTAATAAACTCCTTAGTTCTTCTTGAAAGCATTGTAAGCTCCTCCTCTTCCTTGTCACTTTCCTCTTCACTTGAGGCTACTTCTACTTCCTTCTCCTTTGATGAAGACTTGAGTGCCAAGGCCTTCCTTTCTAGTTTTTCATATTTCTCTCCTTGACCTCTCATTCTCTTGCTTTCTTCATCCTTCTTCAAGGTTAACTCATGAGTTAAGAGTTTGCCTATTAGGACATCCGTTGGCACCTTTCCTATCCTGGGTTGGACTGTTGGATACTACACACCCTTGCACTAAATTTTTCAAAAGGTAGATATTTTAGAATTTTAGAGTATATCTCATGATTGGTGAGAACTCTCCTAAACTTTTTCATATTAGTGATAATTGCAAGGAGTCTATTTGTCAAGTCTATAATGCTTTCTTCCCCATTTATCATAAATAGCTCTCACTCTATGCATACATCTCAAGTCGACTAGACTTCACCAAGGTGGTGCCCTCATGATAGTTCTCTAAGGCCTTCCAAATACCATGAGCAGTAAAGCAATGTTGGACTCCTCCAATTTCTTCTTTTGAGATTGAACTTAAAAGGATTGACATGGCTCTTTTATTTCTATCATTAGATTTCTTATGAACTTCAAACCACTCCTATTTAAGGATTAACTTCTCACTTCCATCCACCACTTTGGTAGGTGGCTTTTACTCCTTTACAATAATATCCCAGAGGTCTACCACATCACTATCTAAATAGATTTCCATCATGTACTTCCAATGAGTATAGCTTACTCCATCGAAATATGGCTTCAGGTGAGTGGATTCCTTCTTGTGCCATGATCTTTACTCACACCATTAAATTTTGGAGTAAGACTTAGCTCTGATACCACTTGTTGGGCTAGTGCACTAAGAAGGAGGGTTGAATTGGTGGCTGATTAAAAATTAAAAAGGAAGGTTAATGTGTTTAGGAAGTTATGAAGGAGAAGAGAAAAATCAACACAACAAGTTTATAGTGGTTTGGGCGTTAACAAACCCTACATCCACTCCCCAATTATATACAATTAGATATTTCACTTAACTAAATTGGTGTTTTCAAGCTCACACTAAACTTATACAATTTGTATTTTATGGCGCACACAAAATCCTTACAACTTGTGTTTTTAGGCTTACACAAAAACCTCTCATAAGTGTTTTAGATAGGCTTACACTTCAATCTCTTACAAAATTTTTAGAATCTAGGCTAACTCTCAACCTACTTACACAGGTGTTTATTGCTCGCAACAAACATTCAACAACACATAAAGAAGAGTAAAAGAATGAGTAGCAAATTGGCAAGAGTTTGGTTATAATTAATTGAATTCTCTTACATTTGCATTAGTTTGGTGGAGTATTTATAGCCCACATCCACCAAAGAGACATTACTTAAAAACAATCCCAAAATCTCTAATCGTTTAAGTTAGATTTTACATTAAATGCTTGTCAGGCATAAGTCGCGGTCGCTACTGGCATTTGACGATCATGAATTTCCAATTTGCATTAAGGAGCCAAAGATTGTCACAGAGAACCTGCCTTGTATCTAATGGCTAGTTCACCTATTGGTTATCTAAAAAATATAACCATTGCGTTCAGCCAACTACTCAAAAGTCGCAGTCATGAGTTAGCTTTGTATTGGGTGCGATTGAGATCTCAAATTTCTCTGTTTGATGAGCAAACTACAATTTCTTAAGCTGCGATCGCATCCAATTCTTTGCCCTCATGATTTTTTATTTCCAATGATTCCCTTGGACACTTGGTGTGCTATATTTGTGGCTTTGGTTCCCTCTCATATTACTATGAAATTTGCAATCGCGACTTCTGAGGTGAAAGCCACTGCGAATTCCTCTGTGAATCAACCAATGCTCTTTCGGCTGAGTCGCGATTGCAAATTTGCCCGCGAATTCCTATGGCCTAGTTCCATCCATTATAATAGCAAAGTCACGATCGTGATTTAATGGTTCCTGATTGTGAATTTTAATGTTCTTCTAAAAGATGGAGATTTTGACTTCCATCCAATTTCCAATGAAAATAAATCTCATAAATTGTAAAACAATACTTGAACAAAGCATTAAAACTGATTAATCTCCATTGTCAAGATTAAAAGAGGCTTATGACATTGGTTTAACAAACCTAGTCTAACAAAGTTTAAAATATTAATAGTGAACCAAATTTTAAATGCGAAGTAAATTTTGAGTCTTTAATGGAGTCGCCACTATGAGTGCCTCGAGTTATTTCACTCAAAGAAGTAGAATCTTATTTACAACTCTATTCTTTATTGATCAATAGGGGATCATGATGACAAGTGTCTTTACATTTGTAATGACCCTAAAATATGGCATAGGTTTGGATTAATGAAGGATCCTTTAGTCCTTACACAATTTTAAAACCCTTAGTCTAAAATGATGGTCATCAAGGGATAAAAAATGGGATAATACATTAGTACCATCCCTAAGAAATATGGAATTGCTACTCGACTTTGGTCATGATAAGAATTCAGGGAAAGTAAAATCTAAACTTAATCTAAGTTAATGAGAAGGCCTATTTCATTTTCACTCAATCAAAGATTGGGTTCAAAAATTGTGTACAACTTAGGGAAGAGGTTAGGCACCCCCAAAAACTTTAGGATATTTGGATTTGACTTTAGGCATCTTTGGTTCACTTTTAATACTTTAACTAAGTTATTATTAGTCTGATTAACATTTCTAGGCATGCATCTAATCACAATCCATTAAACAAATCAAGTCATCAACTCAAAAGGGGTAGGGTCATGTGACATGGCATAAGGGTTATCATGTATGTCCATATATCAATTTATCACAATCATTCATAGTCATATAAGATAATGATCAAAACCAAATTTATGGTCCAATCCAAGCGTGAACACCTACATCCAAAGAAGGAGAACAAGTTAGTAACCAAATCGCAGAAGGATGCAAAAACAAAATGAATGGGTGAAACACATAAATAAAGCCATATTACCATGTCTCCCATACTAAGGTGCCTAGGCATATATCTATGTTCATAACAAACATACCTTATCATTACAAATCAATAAGCTAAATAGAATTGAAATGCATGAATCATAAACAAATAAAAGGATGACCATGCAATGTAAGACATACTTGGAGGATATTAAATGGCCTAAGGCAATAGTCATCATGAAAGGAAGATCCTAAGGTTCCCTCCCTCACATTACATAAAGAGCTAAGCATTCGGGCACTACAAAACATTAAGTTCGCTATAATACAAATCAAAGAAAAAAAGGTAAATAGATAAGATATTATTCACAAACTTTAAGTATAGTTATGAACACAAGAGAACTTCTCAAGATCCTTGGAACCAGAGTTCCTTACTGGGTCACTACCTTAAGGTGGTTAAAATAGAATCACAATCATCATCAAACCAACATGAAAGAATATGAACACTAACGTTGAATGAACCATAAAAACCACTTCAAAACCCATAAAAAAAAAACCCCCATTTTGAAATGAATAAGGGTCATTAGCAATCTAGCATTGCATTATTCTACCACTAGAGTGATAAAAAAAAGTTTGCCTTGATAAAAGGAAACCCGGATTAGAAATGAAAGGTTTTGCAAGATTGTACCCCAAAAACCAAAGTTGTACATCCTACTAATAGGGTTGTAAAGTTGTCAAGCCCCCAAATTTTAGGTTTTTTTTAAATAGAAAAGAAAAAAAGGGAAGAAGAAGCAAGAGATAAGGGTTTTGGATGTTTCCTTTACCCTCAAAGGCACATCATGTATTCAATATACTTCAAAATGCTAAGGAATGCATAAGAAATGCAAGATTAAAGCCTTGTTCTACCTTGGAATGAGTTAGGGTCTAGGGTTTCTATATTAGGGGATGTTTGAGAGAGAATTTTAGCAAGGTAACATTAGGGTTATCCAAGCCTCCTCCCCCCTCCCAAATGAGTGAAGTATTTATACGTATTGGATGAGTGTATCAGAGCTTAAAATGGTTCTAATTGTACCATGGACACATCCAATCACAGAAAGGGAGATGGATCTATTGGAACTGGTGTTTGCATGTGGGTTGTACATCCATTTGTCAAGGTTGTATAATCCTAAGGTTTAAGGGAGGACCATTTTCAAAAAATGGTTGTACAATCCTCTTTGTGGGTTATACAACCCTATAGGTTAAGCTGGCAACCTTGGCTATTAGTGTTGGGCTTTTAATCATAGGCTTAGTTTTAGGCTTCTTTAAGGTTTCCTTAAGCCTTTATCCTTTCTTGTGGCAATTACCCTTTCCATTTTAGGGATGTGTTTGGTGATTTTAATCATCGAGCTCTACATCTAGTGGTCCAAAGTTTGTTACTTATAATGATCCTAATCAAGTGACAACTAAAGAAATTTTTATGACTAGATGTTCTTTAAGTGCCTAAATTATGGATGATTAAGAACAAATGGAAAATATTTTTCATGTTAGATGTAGAATAAATGGCAACTTATGTCTTGTTATAATTGATGGTGGTAGTTACTAACATGGCTAGTACCTACCTTGTTCAAAAGATGAAATTGCCAACTTTAAAACACCCTAAACCATAACACTTGTAATGGTTAAATGTGTGGTCAGATCAAAGTTCCAAGCAAGTAAGGATTGCATTTTCTATGGACAATTATAAAGATGAGGTTTTTTGTGATGTTATTTCTATGCAATCTAGTCACATGCTTTTAGAGCATCCATGGAAATATGATAAGAGGGTAAAACATGACAGTTTTCTAATGTATATGAGTTTAATTTTAGGGTAAAACATATTGTGCTATCTTCTTTATCTTCTTCTTAAATATAGGAAGATTAAAAAATTTTAAGAGAGATAGAGAGAGAATGTGCATAAAAAAAAAGAATTTATCATTATAAAAGGAAAGCTATGATAAAACCCAAGAGGGTATGAGATTAAGGTGGAAAAGGAAAGAGCAAATAGGGGGATGCTTAAAAGAAAAAGAGGAGCATGCAAAATGAGAGGGTGTAAAAAAGAGTTTTTATGCAAAAGAGAGATGTGAGGAAAGCATTGCTAGCCAAAACACATATGGTTATGCTTTTGCATAAAGAATTTTGTTTAACTTGTTTTTCTTCTAATGATGATGTACCTAAAATTCTTCCTAGTTGTTTTATTTCCTTATTCTATGATTTTGTATATTTGTTTTCAAAAGAGGTGCCTAAAGTATTACCACCCTAAATAGGTATTAAAGATCAAATTGATTTTATTTTAGGCTCTCAAATTCCAAATAGACCAACCTATAAAAGTAATCTCAAGGAGATGAAGGAACTTCAAAGGCAAGTTGAAGAACTTATAAAGAAAGGATTAATAAGAAAAAGCACAACTCCATACGTCATTCTAATTTTACTTATACTTAAAAAGGATATTTCTTAGCTTATGTGTGTTGATTGTAGGGCAAATAACAAAATAACTATTAAATATAGGCATCCAATTCCTAGGTTAGATGATATGTTAGATGAATCGCATGATGTATGCATATTTTTAAAAATTGATTTAAAAAGTATATATCATCAAATTCGTATGCGTGAAGGGGATGAATGGAAAACTACTTTTAAAATTGAATGTGAATTGTATGAATGGTTAATATTGCCTTTTGGTCTAACTAATGCCTTAACACCTTCATGAGATTGATGGACCATATTTTGCTTGCATATTTTAGGCGAATTTGTAGTTGTTTATGTAGATAACATTCTTATTTATTCTAGGTCTTTAAAGGAGCATATAGAACATGTAAGGTTAGTTTTTGATGTTTTACACAAAAGAGAAGTTGTATGTTAACTTTTAAAAGTGTTCTTTCTGTACTTTCAGGCTTTTATTTTTAGGTTTTGTTATTAGTAAAAATGGAATTGAAGTTGATGAAGAAAAGATAAGTGTTATTAAGGTTTGGTCGATTCCATCTAATGTAAGTGAGGTAAGATCTTTTCATGGTTTAACAAGGTTTTATAGGAGGTTTGTAAAGGATGTTAGCACTATTGTAGTGCCCTTAATAGAAATCATTAAAAAGAATGTGGGTTTTCAGTGCGAGGAAGTGCAAGATATGATTTTTAACCTATTAAAAGCTAACTTAAATAGTGCATTTGATTAGCTTTGCCTAACTTTGTTAATTCTTTTGAAATTGAAAGTGATGCTTTAGGGTTGGGCATTAAAGTTATTTTAATGCAAGAAGGCAAACCTATTACATATTTTAGTGAAAAACTTACTTGGCCTACATTGAAATACCTAACCTATAATAAAGAGATGTATGTATTGGTTAGGACTTTGTAAACATGGCAATATTATCTTTGGCTTAAAAAGTTTGTAATCCATACAAATCATGAGTCTTTAAAGTACCTTAAAAGGCAACAAAAGTTAAATAAAATATATACTAAATGGAGTGAATTTATTGAGTCTTTTACATATATAATAAGGTACAAATAGGGAAAAGATAATATAATGGTTGATGTACTATCTCGAAGATATACTATTCTTTCTCTTTTAGATTCAAATTTATTAGGATTTGAGTATATTAAGGACTTATACAATGATGATTTTCATTTCAACATATACTATAAGAATTATGAAAAAGTTACTTTTGAGAAGTATTTTAACCATGATGGATTTCTATTTAAAGCTAATAAACTTTGTGTGCCTAAATCTTCTTTGTGTGAATTATTGTTAAGGAAGCCCATAGGGGGTGGGCAAATGGGACACTTTCTGTAAAAGACATTAGATGTATTGCATGAATACTTTTATTGGCCTAATATGTGTGTTGATGTGTAAAGTGTTTAGGATAGATGTGTTGCATGTAAACAAGCTAAATCTAAATCAAAACCACATAGTCTTTATATGCCTTTACAAATACACAGTATGCCTTGGGTTGATATATCTATGGACTTTATTTTAGGGTTACCTAGGTCTAATGATAGTATTTTGGTGGTTGTTGTTCATTTTTCTAAGATTGCTTACTTTATTACATGTCATAAAACTGATGATGCCATCAATGTTATAAATTTTTTTTTAAAGAAATTGTAAGATTGCATGGTATGCCTAAAACTATTATTAGTTACAAGGATATAAAATTTTTTAGTTTCTTTTAAAAAATATTATGGGTAAATTGGGTACTAAATTTTTGTTTTCTATTTCTTGTCACCCACAAACTGATGGACAAAGTGAAGTTGTGACTAGGACTATAGGCAAATTTTAAGAGTTCTAATTAAAAAAACTTAAAATCTTAATGGGAGTTTTTACTGCTTATAGAGTTTGCATATAATAGGAGTGTGCATCTGTCTATCCATTATTGCCTTTTTTATATTATTTATGGGGTTATGCCATTATATTCTTTAGATATTTCCCTTATCCCTTTTAATTTGCATGTGGATATGATAGGTGAAGAGAAAGCTAATTTTGTTAAACAATTACATGAAAGGGTGCATTTGAACATAGAAAAGAAGAATGAACAACCAACTAAAATGCAAATAGGGAAAAGGTTAAAGTGGCATTTGAATTAGGAGATTGGGTTTGGGTACACTTTAAGAAAAAAGTTTTACTAGTCTTAGGAAAAGTAGGCTAAAAGTAGGCTAGACCCTAGGGGAGATAAACCTTTTTAGGTTTTAGAGATGGTTAATGATAATGGTTACAAGTTAGACTTACCTAGTCATTATAATGTTAGTGCTACTTTTAATGTTGCTGATTTTTGTCTTTTTGATTTTGATAAAGCTTTTGATTTGAGGATGAATCCTCTTAAGTAAGGAGGGAATGAAGTAAAGATTTGAGGCAAGCCTAAAGATCCACTTCAACTTCAAGGCCCAATTATAAGAGGAAGGCTAAAGTGATTCAAAGATTTGGAGTTTTCATGCAAAAGGGATTTACAATTGGATTGCACCAAAAAGAACAAACGATGCATGAAACCCAATTAAAAGAAGATTGGAGCTTAGATACCTTAAATGGAATAATTGGCTTGATCCAATGGAGCCCAACATGTTAAGGTAACCAAGGTCTAATATCATTTGGCCAAGTAAATAATAAAGGCCCAAAATGTATGGATAAAGAGATAAAGCCCATAAGTGAAAGATGCTTTCAAGATTTGCTTGGTTGTCACTGTCTTCTAATTATCTTTATGATTTCTTTTCATTGGTTCAATATCGTAGCCATTATTTTTAGTATTGTTTGTTAGTTTTTCATTTTTGTAAGCAACTTAAAATAATGAATTTTAGACCTAGGAATCTACCTTGGACAATAGTATTCATTATTTATCTTTTCCTTACTTTATTAGGATTAATAGTTTAGCTAGTTTTGAGGAGGTCAATCTCTTAGCTAAATCACTTCAGGAGTTATTTTAGGGTTTTTCTTTAAACATTGTAAAGGCTATATAAGCCTCCCATTTAGCCACATTAAGATATTTAATAAATTATTCTTTTTGGCTATAAGCTTTTATGAGATTGTTTTGGTCAGATTATTGACTGAAGACTTGATAAATTCACAATCTTGTTGATTCTAATATTAAATTGGCTTAGTTCATTTAGGATTTGAATTAACGCAACTTTAAATCTTTATAATTTAAGTTGTTAAAAGTAAGTTTTCAAAAGATCTAGATGAGATTTGAAGATCAAACTTGTTGCACTTGATTCTTAAATAGACTTGGAACTTGTGTTCACAATATGGGTAAGGATCAATCATACCTCTTCCATATCACTAATTCTCTATGGCTTTGCGAGGGATTTACTAGGGATTAGTGAAGAATCAAAGATCTATTGGTAAATCCCTCATAGGGTTAGCATTGGGCCATTTGCAACATTACTGGCAACAAAACTATCTATTGTTAAGGATAGCGATGGATTGTTCCATCGCTAAAGTGGTGCCAAGTTGGCACCACTAAGATTTAGTGACGAAAACTATTATATTGCTAAATGCTTATGAAACTTCCATTTTTAGAGTTCATTGTTATTTAGCGACGAACACTTAGGCTATTGATAGAATATTCCATCGATAACCTAAGTTAAAAAATCAAGGGTACCCCTTTCTCCTTTCTTTCTCTTCTCCCTCTCCAACCACCCATGCTTTCTACTCTTTCTCTCTCTCTCTCTCTCTCTCCCTCCCTCTCTCTCCCTCCCTCTCTCTCACTATTTTTCTTCTTTCCATTGACGCCTCCCATCTTGATGCTGCTGAACATGTCGCTGACGACGTCAAAGTCTCCCTTCCTTCTTAGCCACGATCTCGCCTCCCCTCGTCAGATTGCTCCCTTATGTTGGTTGGCCATCACATCTTCCTCTTCTTTAAGGTTAGTTTGTTCCTTTTTGTTTTTCATTTTATCAATTTTTGTTAATTATTAGTTTTACAAAATTAGTAGGTTTAGGGAATTATAAATTAATGGTAGTTTATTAATTAATTATTATAAGTAGTTATGAAATTTAGAATTAATTTATATTATATTAATTATTGTATATATGAATTAGGAAATTAGGAATTAATTTATAATTTTGTTATTAATTCAATAAATAAATAATTTATATAATTTTGTAATTAATATTATAAATTAATTATTGGAAAACTAATTTTATAAACAAAGTTTATATTTAATGAAGAAATTAAATATTTTATCATTAATTAAGAAATTAAGATATAATTTATAATTTTATAATTAAGTTTATAAATAATTACGAAATTATGAATTAAATATTAGGAAACTAATTTTAAGATATATTTTATATTTAATGAAGAAATTATAAATTAAGTGGTAATATTGTTATTAATTATGAAATGAAGATATAATTTATATTTTTATAATTAATGTTATAATAAGGTTTGAAAATTGTGAATGAATTATTAATTTTGTATATTATTTTGGAATTATGTGATATATTAGAATGTAAAAAGTATAAATATAAATAAAATAGGAAATTATAAACTAGACATTAGGAAACTAATTTTATAAATAAATTGTATATTTAATGATGAAATTAAAAACTGATTAGTAATTGTGTATTTAATTGTAGTATGTTAATTTATTTAGTATATTAATCAGGAAATAAGAAATTACTTAGTAAATGGGTAATTAATTAAGACAATAAAAAGTAATTTTTGGTAAATTATTTTATTTTGTATATTACTTAGAAAATTAGGAATTGTTAATAATTTATAATGAAATAGAAAATTATGAATTAATCATTAACTTCGTATATTATTTAGGAATTATGTGATATATAAAAATTAATTTTATAATTAATTCTTATCGTTAATGAAGATATTATGTATTAAGTATTATATGTATATTAATTATTAATTAATGTGTTTAGTACATTAATTAATATTTAACAAAAATTAAAAATTATACAATTAGAAATTAGGAAATTTTACCTATTGAATGTTGAATTATAATTAATTATTAAATGTTATTAGTAATTATTGAATTGTTGAATATTGGGTTATCTTTAATTACAAAATGTTATGTTTCTTCGATACTTGTTGTATAATTTATATAAATTTATAAAAATGATGATTAAATGCTTTGAATGATTGTATTACATTGTGAAGAATGGTTGTGTTAGAATTGCATTTTCCTATAGGTTTTTACATAATATTGAGGTTTATAACTGGAGATATATTATAGGTGTTTTTTTTTATTGCAAGGACATAAATTATAGATCTCATATCGAGGTTTTGGTTGGTTTTGATTGAGCCAAAACTCTACCAAAATTTCATTAGCTTATTAGGGTTAAGCTTTTGACACTGAATTAGAGAAGTACTCACAATAAGTATGTGTACTTCACTAATTTATGTTAATTATATTATAGGTGTATATAGTGCAGGTGTTGAGTTGCATTGATTTATGAAGAATAGTTATGTTAAAAGTGCATTTTCTTATAGGTTTTTATGTAATATTGAGGGTTATGGGTTGAGATATTCTTGAATTGCTTTTTGTTGCAATGACATCAATTATAGACCTCAAATCGTGGTATGGTAGGTTTGAATTATGTTGAACACTGACAAAATTTTATTAGAATATTAGGATTAAGCCGTAGATACTCGTTTAGTGAATTACTCACAATAAGTATGAGTAATTCACTAAATTGCATTATAGAACAATTTGAAAATGCATTATCTGAATAAGTATCGTGACACGAGTCATATTTCTCTGATGCATACATATGATTTTTTGTAGTATGATATTGTTCTTCATGTGCATATTGAAATATGTGCAGATTAATGTGATATAAAACATGTAATAAGGTGTCTATCACATTTGTTTGTACATGTTTTATAACATACCTTGGGAGAACTATAAGGATATGCCTTGAAAAATTATACAAGTACATTGAGGTATATAGACCATGTTTGGTACGATACACAATGTATTTTTAAATGGGTTTGGTTCAAACCTTAAAAATACAAGAAATTGAATGAAATAAAGTATCGAGAGTTGAGAATGATAAAACATAATGACAATGCCATGTGTGTAACAAAATTATAGGTATAAACATGAGTTCAGATCGTGAATGGATGTATTTTAGGCCAATTAATGGGCTACTAAATTTTAAAATTTTAAAGGGCATGAAAACCTTTATATATTTTGCATGCAACCATCTAGAGTATGTCAATAGGAATAAGATCAAATGTCATGTAATAAATGGAGGTGTCAAAATCAACAATATGAGGATGTTAACATGGTTAAGTACCATTTAGCTAAATATAGATTTGTGCTTGGTTATTATTGGTGAATTAGACATGGAACCGTATGTCAAAGTAGATTTGGGTAAATTAGTTACTATGGAAGAAGTAGACTTTTCTACAATGGTTGATTATGATTCATATAGTAATACCATTAAATGGTAAAAAATGCTGGTAATAAATGCTTCTGGTCATGTATTTTGGGCAAGTGTTGTAGAGGAAGCACCAATAGCTAAAATGCAACATTGTTATAACACATTGCAGGCTGTAGATAAGGAATTATGTCTTGGATGTATTACCTATTCACAATTGTCTACCGTTGGTTAATTGTTGAACATTAAGGTAGAACATCATATGTTTGGAAGGTGTTATGATGACATATGCTAATTAATGTAAGAGTTGTTACTTGTGGATAATGTTATAAAAAATGACATTTATAGCATGAAGAAATTAGTGCAAGGCATGGGTTTACTAGTAGAAAATATTTATTGTTATAAGAATGGTTGTATGAATTATTAGGGGGAAGATAGTAAATTGAGTAGTTACAAGTTTTATGCATTTTTTAGATATAAGAGATCTAGCATAGGATATTTAATGCGAAAATTGATTATTCTATACAAGAAAATGTAGTAATTTTCTATCACTTCTAAATTACAAAGGTTGTATACAGCCAAAACCATGGCTAAAGACATGATATGGCATGTTAATCATGTTATAGAAGAAGATGGCGTGATGAGGCATTGCTTAGACTTAAAAGCTTGGAAGCACTTGGATAAGATGTATCTGACATTTGCAACTAAATGAAAGAATGTAAGACCTGGTCTTTCCACAGATGGGTTTCAACCATTTGGTTAGTCAGAACAATATATTCTTTTTGACCAATAGTAGTTACTTCATACAATTTACCACTATAAATGTGTATGAAATAAGAATATATATATATATATATACACACACACACACACACATACATATATACATATGTATGATAGTTTTAAGACTTAGGAATCCAAAGGATAAGTTAGATGATGGAGATCAAGGTGCTAGCAAGCCTTTTTAAGACCTATTATAAGGTATTGGAGGTCCAATGACTAGGACAAAGACAAAAAGGATGAAAGAAGCATTATACAGATTAATCAAGTAGATGCATGAGGAAATTGAAAGACTGTTTCAAATCAAAATCCAACTGTTTATGTCTTAATTGCATAGGAGGAACCTAAAGTTAAAAGATATGGAGGAAGTACAACATGGTTAAAGGAAGAAATATGGCATGTGGGCATGCCCCCCAAAATGCATGGCCATTTCTCAAGTGGGTAGCATAAAACCAAAACACATAGCCAAGACACATGGACATGCATCCAAACACACTATCGTGTCTCAAGATAATGCTATCAGACAGTAAAGTTTGGAAATACATGGCTTCAGAACACGGTTATTCATCAAGGCATCATGTTTTGCTAAGTTATAATCACAGTAACACACAGCCATGTCCCATAACTATGCGTTTCAAGAGCAATTTGTTGTCTTGTTTTGTTAGTTGAATTTTGAGTTCTTTTCTTCCCTATTTCGCTAGATTTGTTATTTAAAATGTGTTTCCTTTTTAGATACAACTTTGTTTAGGAATTTTATACCTTTTCAATGTAGGAAACTTCTCTTTGTAAGACTTTATATAAGCCATAGCCTTGTATTACGAATGGCCATGATCCTTAATTAATAATATTGAATTTTGGCAATTTTTATGATATGTCTTCATGTGTTCTTAGTAGAATACAAAATAAGACTTATCAACGAGAGTGATAAACTTTTATGATGTCTAAAAGATTAGGGTTTTAAGGACTTTATTTCCTTAAGGTTCTATTTGATCAACAACATGTTTCTTAGATTTTTGGGCAAAGAAACAGTTCCTATAAAGAGTTCTTAGAGTAAATCTCCTAACGAGTTCTTTATTAGTTGATATTAGAGCTAAATTCTAGAATTAGGTCATATATCTTTTATTTATAATTCATTTCTCTTTGTTTCATGTTTTTTTTTTGTTTCATTCTTGTATTATCTAATCTTTTATCTCTTTTAAATTTCTTCTTTTATCTAATTATTTCTATTGGTTTTGTCATTTCTTTCTATTATGTGTCAATCAAATTGAACACCATTGATTTTCAAACTATTGGTGTTGGATTTTAATATACATATTTGAAGTTCAGAATTCTCAATAATTATTGAGTTTCAAATTGTCATTGTTGGAGTTCACATCACTTCAACTCAAAGTCTTGGTTTCATCTTTATTTTTTTAAAAAAAAATTGATGAAAAAGAAGTAAAAAAAGTGAAAAAAAAAACAAAGAAGAGCAATCACAATTTCATATCCCAAACAAAAAGGGATCTTGCTTTAATTTATTTTGAGAATAATTAAGTTATTTGCACTTCTTTGTGCCTATCTATACATGTTATTTTATTTTGTGTCTTTAATTCATTATGTTGTGCCATTCCTTTTCATATGTCCTTTGCTTCTTTGAATTTTCCTATTTTTCTTAGCTCTATTAATTTAAATTTCTTGAATTTTCATTTTGCCACAATTAAGTCATTGATGTTATAATTTTTAATATTGCTACTAATTGTTTATTACACTTGAGATTTGTTAATTTTGATTCTTTTAATAACATAAGGAAGGCTAGCTTAAGAGGTAAAAGACAAGAGTGGTGAGATCATTAAAGGTTAAAAGCTAACAAATTGTGTGAGGTATAAGTGATCATCATTTATTCAAGTGCAAACATGTAATAAAGTGTGTGATAAACAATTTTCTTTTATTACTAACAAAATTTTGCAATTTATAAACGTGAGTAATGAAAAAGAATCATAAGATAGTGACATGAAATTGTTCACAAAGATTGTTGTTGATCAATTTCAAAAGTTGAATGTAAGGTTGCATGACGTATAGTCCTTACTGAATTTGAAATCCTTTAGACGACGTGTAATCGAGGAAGAGGAAGAAGATGATTTAGAATGGGAGGAATCAATATTCAACTTAGGCAAGAAAGCTACTTCCAAAAGAGATAGCAACCTAAGTGGCATCGAGATGAAAATTGTTAATGAAAATCTTTAATTATAAAGCAAGAATGATCCATAAGTGTACTTAGAGTGGGAATGAAAGGTTAAGAATGTGTTCAATTATCAAGAGTACTTCAAGGAGAAGAAGGTGAAGTTTGCAACTATAGAGTTCACTAACTATGCAAGCATATGGTGGGATCAATTTGTGATCAATAGACAAAGGCATTGAGAGAGACCTATTAGAACATGGGACAACATAAAAGTGGCAATGCATAAAAGGTTTGTCCCTAGCCATTACTATCATGACTTATATAGAAAATAATAAAGTTTAGCATAAGGTTCCAAGAATGTGGATAACTACTTCAAGGTGATAGAGTTAGCCATGATAAGAGCTAAAGTGGAGGAGGACCATGAGGCTTAAGTAAAAAGATTGCTGACATTGTTTAGGTACAAAACTATGTGGAGATGGAGGAGCTTTTACACAAAGCCATTGTGTTAAAGAAACAACTTAAATCTAGAGGAGCCAAATCTAGTTTTTTTTATAGAAGGCTAATTCGGAGGACAATAAAGCCATCACAAATCCAAAGAAGGAGACAAAGCTAAAAGATTTGATTAATTCTCTAATAGGTAAAATCAAAACCAAAACTCCTTTTAAATCATATGATGTGAATTGTTTTAAGTGCCAAGGGTATAAGCATATCACTTCTTAATGCTCAAATAAAAAACCATGATCATATTGGACAATTGTGGTATTCTGTGTTAGCTCAAGCAATAATGAAATCCCACTATTAGAGGATTGTTTGAATATAGAGATCGAAGGTCCTATTAATGATGGGATGTTAGTGGTAAAAAAAGCATTGAGTGTACAACCAAAAGATGATAATGAGGAGCAACATGAGCATATTTTCCATGCTAGATGCTATGTGAAGGGCAAGGTATGTACCTTAGTTATTAATGAGGGGTAGTTGATCCAATTTTGCTAGTATATTATTAGTAAAAAAGCTAGACTTGTATACAATGAAGCATCCCAAACCATACAAGCTTACTTAACTTAATGATTATGGGGATGTAAGGGTTAACAAACAAGTGTTAGTTTTTTTTTTCCATTGGCAAACATATGGAAGAAGTCTTATAGATGTTGCATCAATGCATACAGGTCACATTTTGCTTAGTCGACCATGGCAATTTGATAGGAAGGTTACACATGATGGGTACAAAAATCATTATTCCTTTATACTTAATAATTGGTGTTTTGTACTAACTCCTCTGAAACCATTACAAGCTTATGAGGATCAATTAAGAATAGTGAAAGAGTGTAAAATAAGAGAGAAGCAAATTTATGAGGAAAAAAAGAAGAAAGAAAGTATGCAAAAAGAGAGAAAAAAAAAGTGCATAAAAGGATATTTTTGGCAAGAAAGAAAGTATGCAAAAAAGACGAAAAAGTGTAGGTGAAGAAGAAAGAAAAATTGGAAAGAAAAGTGCACAAAAAAGAGGGAAAAATGAGAAAAGGAACTTATTTGCAAAAAAAAAAAAAGTGAGGTGAAGAGTGTTTTAATTGTTTGGCAACTACTACGTGTACTCATGTACAAGGATGTTTATCTTTCTTCTAATGACTTAACCTATATTTGCCAAATGTTGTTGTGTCTTTATTACAAGAATTTAAGGAATTATTTTTTGAAGAGAATCCCTAAAGGATTATATCCTTTAAGAGATATTGAGCACTAAATAGACTTCATGCCTAAAATTTTCTTAACAAATTGATTGGCTTATAAAGCTAATCATGAGGAAAAAAAGGACATCCAAAGGCGAATGGATGAATTAGTACCAAAGGGTTTTATGAGGGAGAATCTTAGTCCATGTTTGGTTTGTGTCATCCTAGTTTTAAAGAAAGATGAAACATGGCACATATGTGGATTGTTAAGCCTTCAATAACATAATGATTAAATATACCCATATTATCCCTATATTATATGATATACTTGATTAATTACATAGCTCTTATTTATTTTCCAAAATTGATTTGAAAAGTAGTTATTATCAAATTCGCATGAAAGAGGGAGATGATTGGAAAACTACACTTAAAATTAAATATGAATTGTATGAGTATTTGTAATGCCATTTGGCTTAAGTAATGTAGCTAGTACATTCATGAGGTTGATGAATCATGTTTTGCATGCTTTCATAAGGAAAATTATGGTAGCTTACTTTGATGACATCTTAGTTTACAATAAAAATTTGGATGAGCATGTGAAACATTTGCATGATGCATTTAGTATGTTAAAAGAGCATTAATTGTATACTAATCTAAAGAAATGTATGTTTTACATGGAATATATTGTGTTTCTTGGATATGTTGTTAAGGAATTAGTGCTGATGAAGAAAAGATAAAGGCAATAAAGGAATGGCCTACACCTAAGAATGCAAACAAGGTAAGAATTTTTCATGGTTTAGCAAGTTTATATCGAAGGTTTGTTAAAGATTTAAGTACCATTCTTCACCTTTGAATGAACTTGTTAAAAAGAATGTTGTTTTTAAGTGGCATGATGTGCATGAGTAAGTTTTTAATACTTGAAAAAAAAAAAAAGTTGACTAATGCATCTTTGTTATGTTTTCCTAACTTTGACAAATCGTTTGAGGTAGAGTGTGATGCATCCAGAGTTAGAATAGGGGCTATTTTGATGGAAAACTTCAAACCAATTGTATAATTTAGCAAAAATCTTAAAAGGGCAACATTAAGATATCCTATTTATGATAAGGAGCCCCATGCATTGGTGAGAACTTTTCAAACATGGCAACAATACTTGTAGCCAAGGGGATTCATCATTCATTTTGATTATGAGAACTTAAAGTTCTTAAAATCCTAAGGTAAGCTCAATAAAAGACATGTTAAGTAATTGGAGTTCATTGAAACATTTCCTAATGTAATTAAGTATAAGCATGGACAGGAAAATGTTGTGGTCAATGCATTGTCAATGAGGTACACATTACTTTATTTTTTTGTAAACTAAATTAATTAGTTTTGATTTGCCTAAGGATTTGTATATTTAAGATGTTGATTTTGGATAAGTATAGGATGCATATGCTAAAAGTGCATTTGATGAATTTTATAGCCATAAAGGATTTCTTTTCAAGAAAGACAAATTGTGTGTGCCTATGTCTTCTATTCATTAATTACTTGTTAGGGAAATTCACAGGGGTTGTTTAGTGGGTCATTTTGGTGTGCAAAAGTATTTTCATATATTGCATGACCATTTTGATTAGCCTAGTATAAGATATGATATGCAATCTATTTACTATAAGTGCATTATATATTGGCAAGCAAAGTCTAAAAGTTAAATCAAATGGTTTATATACCCTTTTACCTGTACCTAGTCAACCTTGGAATGATATTTCTATGGATTTTATCATTCACATACTAAGGTTTTCAAGTAGCAAGGATAGTATATTTATTGTTATTTGTTGGCCCTGGCACCAAGAAGGGAGAGTTGAATTGGTGTATAAAAATTAAAAGAATAATAAAAATTAAAAGAATAATAAAAATTAAAAGAATAATGTACAAAGGAAAATGAGTAGAATAGAGACATAAGATTTATAGTGGTTTGGGTATAGTCGACCCTACATCCACTCCCTAATTCTCTGTAATTGGGTGTTCCACTATTTTCAAATGGTGTTTCTAAGCTCACACCAAACTTTTACACTTGTGTTTTCAAGGTTCACACAACAACCCTTACACTTGTGTTTTTGAGGTTCACATAACAACCTTTACACTTGTGTTTTAAAGGCTCACACAACAATCTCTTTTAGTGTTTTTACAGGCTCACACTACAACTTTTACAAATGGTGTTTATGTTCACACTAAACAATCACCTAAAGAAGAGAAAATATTGAGTAGCAAAATTGCAAGAGTTTAGGTTACAAATTACTGAATTCTCCTGCATTTACATCTATTTGGTGAGGTAGTTGTAGCCTATACCCACCAAAGAGATGATACAATTAAGCTGATAGCAAATCTCCAAAGCATGTTAGACAAATTATTCATTAAATGCTTGTAAGGGTTCATTTACGGTTGCTACTACTCTTTCGCGGTCGTAATTTTCCAATTGTCCATACGAGAGTCAAAAATTACGGCGAAAATGCCCGTTTGTGTCAACGGCTAGTCTACGTGTCATATTCTTATTGGTTCACCAGGAAAATATAGTCGTTGCCTTTCACCTACTCACAAAAGTAGCGATCACTATTTTTCTTGTACAGGACTCGAATTCGTCTTTCAAAATGTTCATCTGCTTCTTTATGATTCGTAGTCGCTACCCATAAGTTGTTATCATGATTTTTATCTTCCAACGGTCACCTAAGACACTTGTCATGCTATGCTTATGGACTTGATTCCCTCTAGAGTTATTTTTAAATTTACGGTTGCAACTGAGGCATGACACACACCGCGAATTCGTCTGTGACTTTGGCACTCCCATCTTTGAATTGGTCGCGGTAGAGAAGTGCCTCACAAATTCCTCTGTCTAATTTGTCAACCTGCCTTGGTCTAATTTGCGGTCACGATTTGTGAAGTTGCAGTTGCGAATTAGAAGACGTTTTGCATTCTTTAGAGATTATGGACTTCATCCAACTTCAAATTTAGTGACTATCTAAAGACTGCAAAACAACACTTAATTGAAACATTAGAATTGATCAATCTCCTTTGTCAAGATCAAAAGAGGTTTAAGACTTAGGATTAACCATCCTAGTTCAATAATCTCACCCTTTTTTATTTTGACAACTTAGATTGATCCAAAGGGAAACTAATGTAGAAATATTAAATTGGAGTGAAGTTAAGGTAAAATTTTAATGAATAATACTTAAGGTACAAATTTCCTAAGTATGACATTCATTCATAAAAAAAATCTTAAGTATGAAGGTATGATGCTCCCCCTCAACTTATGCTATAATTTTTCAAGTTATTATTTTCTTACCCTTAAACTTAGAGTCTTACTATCTCTCCCCCTTTGACAAGATCAAAAAAAGGGTGTAAAAGGGAAATGAAAATAAGCATAAGTATACATAAGGAGCAAAAATAAGAATGCAAGTTATAAAGATAAAATGCATCAATCACATAAGATAAGAATTTGTAAAGAAACATAAATTCATATATATATATATATATATATATATATATATATATAACTGTAGGATCACAATATTGTTAAACAAAATCATAAAGAAACAAGAAAATACAAAGGATCCCTATTCTAGAGGATTGAAGAATCATCATCATCTCTAGAAGATGCTTCCTCTTGCTCATGTGTGGCTCTTTCTGCTTCATCCTCAACTTCTTCTTCATTGCCATCTTCATCTTGTGTATCTTCAAATTTAGTGTAGTCTGGAAGATGACAAGGAGGAACCCCTAACTTCTCTTGAAGATCTATCATGTCACTATGAAGATGTAAGAGAAATAGGAATCTTCGTTTCATCATTCTCATCATCTTATCAAGTTTTCGATCAATGGTGGCAAGAGACAACTTGAACTTGGGTTTTGGTTGAGGAGGAGGGACTTGAATTGTGCCTTCTTTAATATGGAGCCTCTTCCTTGAAGCTTATGAAGTTTCAATCTTCTTTACTTCAACTGCACCTAGGGTATATGCTTAGGTGTAAGGACAAATAGTCTTAGCGCTAATAAGGTAGGTGAGATGTACGAAGTTTTGTGAAGGTAGAAGTTTCTTAGTGAGGAATTTATCATTTTCCTCACCAAGAGCTCCTACAAATTGGTAAATGGTTATGATATGTAAAGATAGCAAAAAATGGCTCTTGAGTTTGGTACTCATGTGAATCAATTGATCCACAAGGTATCGACTAGTTTGGATTGGTTTATTTTTGACAAGGCAGAAAAAGAATGCTAAGTCTTTTTAGGACACTTTTTTGTTACCATTACCTCTTGCATTTATGGAAAAGGTGATAATATGGTGAAGTATCCAAAGTGGTAGGGATTTGATGTGTTTGGCCAAAGAAGAGCAGGGGTCGTGTTTGGTTTCTACGGAGATTTCGACCAAAACTCGGAATAAATAACATAAAGTGCAAAGATTATGAAAGGTATATTTTCTCTAACTTTAAGATTAAAGAGAGAAGATAGTTGGTCAAAAGTAATGTAAAAAGGGTCACCAAAGGCCCAGAACACTAGCCCATATTGCCCTACTCTTGAATCGACTTTTCGACTCAATTGGACCATGTACATGAATTCTCGCATGATTTCTTCATAATTGGGTTCATCATGAAAGATGAATTGGTTCCAGCCCAAATTGGAGAGGAAAGCTTTTATTTCTGCATTGATACCTAAGGTTTCCAGTAAAAAGGTTGAGGGTATCTTATTTGGGAGGATGATCTTGGAGGAGTTAGCTTTGTACCTTTCTTTTTCTTCCTTAATAACTCCCTTCATGAGATGAATAACAGGGGGTGCAGAGGGCTAAGCCACTGCCTTGCCTTTGTCTACTCTAGAGAACTTCTTTGGAGCCATAACAAGAGAGGAAGAGAGTTTGGGAGAATTTAGAGAGATTTGAGAGAGAGAAGATGTTTGGAATAGAAGTGAGCATGTCACTGTTGAAGGGGGTATTTATAGCCATTGAAGGGGTGAATAAATGACTAAGAACAACTAGAAATGGATTAAATGAAGAGTTGAAAATGGTTGGCAGTTAAATCACTTAAATGTCTAGGCGGTTACTCTAATTCGAGTCCGTGAATCCATGAGTCACGATTGCAAATTCTGAAAAATATGAGTAATGGACAAATTTTCCTCGGGAATACGCGCCTTAACGGGTTAAAAATTTGAAATTTGACCAAAATTCGTGAAGGAGCTAAAATTTCGCTATCGCAAATTGATGTTTGACAACTTGGTGAAATTGTAACAACCATATTAATTTACATAACTCATATCATTCATGTCTAAAATACATATGCATAAAGGTTTTATCCATCCTACACACACAATCAAACATTTATTTGATGTACATATATGTATATGACACAAGGAGAGAGAGAGTTTGGATTCAGCGGACAACCTGTGGTCCATATGTCTCAAAGTAAAACTGAAAGCACCAAAGTGTCCAATTCCTATTCTTCAGTATCTGAAAAAAATTTTGCAATTTGGTGAGTCGCGACTCAGTGAATAAAAATAATAATCAAATTCTCATAGCATAATCCATAATCAAATATCATCAAGATACGTTGCAAGTATAACAATTAACTATGCAAGTGCAAATGTAATAGCTTTATTTTTGTCGTGACCGAGCAAGGCAAACGTTGCTCCCAGGATATTCATGTGATTCATGTAACATATGATTTGGGACCGATTGGTCCATCTTCCTGTAATTCATTTGACATATGATTTGGGACCTATTGGTCCATCTTCCAGTAATTCTTTTAACATATGATTTGGGACCTGTTGGTCCATCTTTCTGTGATTTGCAAGTGTTTGACAAGTCGGTCACAACGCCTTTTTCATTCCATATGCAAGTGCTTATTCACAAATGATATATCAAGTAATCGTTAAGAGCATTTGATTCTCACTTGGCCTGTATTCCCATGTAACATGTAACAATTCAATAATATATACATGTAGTTGAACATAATCATATTATACCCATGTAACATGTGACAATTCAATCATTCTCACTTGACTTATATTTTCATGTAACATGTAACCTTTCAATCATATATACATGTAATAGCACATAATCAAATTATAAAATTATCATACACACACATTGAATTCAA
>CATIWR010060865.1:0-34806 GCA_949677035.1 Omphalea diandra
AAGACACAAAACTATATAGTTTTTTTTTTAGTTATACATATTAGTTTATTTTTTTTTAATAGATATATATATATATATATATATATATATATATATATATATATATATATATATATATATATATCATGTTTATATTTTAGAATTGATATTTTATAGTATCACAAACATGTTTTTTATATTTTTATTATGTTTATATTATATAATTGATATAATAAAATTTATATTTCAGAATAAATATATTACATAATTAATATATTACGTAATTAATATATTATAGTTTTACAGACTTGTGTTTTGCTGTAGTAGATACTTGATTTTAAATTTTAGATTTTAAATAAATATTAGATGAATATATTTATTTAATATTTACATTAAAAAAATTTAAAAATCGTCAATTCTGATCTGTCTTATCTTGTTTTATTTGTTCCATTTGTTTTATTCCAAAATTTTGGTACAAGACAAGACGAGATTCAATAATATATAGGATGAGATTGGTTTTTAAAATTTGAGAACTAATTATATTTTGACGGGACGAAGATTCTCAAATCTCTGACTTTACCTGTCTCGTGCACACCCCTACCCGTAACTAATGGAGGTCTATCAAATAAAATGGCCAGGAACATGATTTTTTTTAGGATAATAGAATATTTTTATTTATAAATAGACATATAATATCTAAAAAATAATTTTATAATTTAAAATATCAATATAAAATTGATTTTCAATACTACTACTAATGAAACATTAGCTTAGTTGCAAAATTATGATTATATTTTCAATATAAATCTTTTTTAATAACTCTAAATCTTTATTAATTATGAAGATTTCCACCGAATATGATGTTATAATGTTAAATATTGCTTAGTTGCATAACTTTGTCCTATATTGTTAAATATTTTAATTATTTATATGTGAAAAACTTTTTTATGATGTTAAATTTGTATTTTTTTAAGTTAATTAAGGGAATTAAATGTTCATAAACTTATTGTATCACATGATAAAATAAAAATATAGTATATTATTATATATTAATAAATTCTATTGCTAATAAAATGGTAAATATTAATTTAAAATTAAATCTGAGATCAAAATTGAACTAATTATATATAGCTACCTAAAGACTGGTTGGTATTAACATTTGACTAATTGTTTTATTTGATTTATAGCAAGGACCATACCCTATGGGCATAAAGATACAAACTTTTGGCCTAGTAATTTGGAGTGTATATGAGACATGAGAATAATGAATTGAACCAATAAAATCGATTGAGGAAAAGAATCAAAAAAATCAAAAATTTCTTGTCTCATACTGTCTCAAAGCAAAAAAAGTGAGACAATTTTAGGACAATACTTATATTCATACTGATAATCATACCATTTTATTTTGATTTATCTCGTACTGAGTATTGTTTTATCTCATATATATATATATATATATTAGAATTGATATATTGTAGTATTGTAGACTTGTTTTTTATATTTTTATTATATAATATGTTTATGTTTCAGAATAAATATATTACATAATTGATATATTATAGTTTTACGGGCTTGTTTTTTTCATTATTAGATAGTTAGTTTTAAATTTTAGATTTTAAATAGATATTAGATTAATATATTTATTTAATAGTTACATTTAAAAAATTTAAAAATTACCAGTTTGAACCGTCTTATCTTATTTTATTTGCTCAATTTGTCCTGTGTCTCATATTTTTTTATTTCGTAAATTTGGTACAAAACAAGACGAGACTTAATAATATATGAGACGAGATTGGTTCTCAAAATTTGGGTACGATTATTTTGGGATGAAGATTTTCAAATTCCCAGCTTTAGTCGTCCTGTGCACACCCCTACCAGTAACTAATGGAGGTCTATCAAATATAGTGGCCAGGAACATGATTTTTTTTTAGGATAATAAAATATTTTTGTTTATAAATAGTCATATAATATCTAAAAAATAATTTTATAATTTAGAATATCAATATAAAATTGATTTGCAACATTGCTACTAATGAAACATTAGCTTAGTTGCAAAATTATGATTATATTTTCATAATAAATCTTCTTTAATAACTTTGTATTTTTATTAACTGTGAAGATTCCCACTAAATATAGTGTTATAATGTCAAATATTGCTTCATTACAAAACTTTTCCTTATGTTGTTAAATATTTTAATTATATTTAAGTGAAAAACTTTCTTATGATGTTAAATTTTCTATGTTTTTTAAGTTAACTTAGGGAATTAAATGTTCAACTATAAATTTATTGTATCACATGATAAAACTATAAATTCATTACAAAACTTTTTCTTATGTTGTTAAATATTTTAATTATATTTAAGTGAAAAACTTTCTTATGATGTTAAATTTTCTATGTTTTTTAAGTTAACTTAGGGAATTAAATGTTCAACTATAAATTTATTGTATCACATGATAAAATAAAAATATATTATATTATTATATATTAATAAATTATATTTCTAATAAAATGGTAAATACTAATTTAAAATTGAATCTAAGATTAGAACAGAGCTGATTATATATAGATACCTAATGACTGGTTGGTATTAACATTTGACTAATTGTTTTATTTGATTCTGCGTACATAAAGATACAAACTTTTGGTCTAGTAACTAGGGGTGTGTATGGGACATGAGAATACCGAATTGAACAGAAAATCGAACTGAAAAAATTGATTGTGAAAAATACCCAAAAAAATCGAAAATTTCTTATCTCATACTATCTCAAAGCAAAAAAGTGGAACAATTCTAAGGCAACACTTATATCTGTACCAAAAATTATACCGCGTTGTTTTGATTTATTTTGTACTGAGTATTGTTTTGTCTCACATATATAATGTTTATATAGAATTAGTATATTGTAGTATCGAAGACTTGTTTTTTATATTTTTATAATATTTATATTATATAATTGATATAATATATTTATATTTCAAAATAAATATATTACATAATTGATATACTATAGGTTTATAGGGTTTTTTTTTTTTTTGCATTATTAGATACTTGATTTTAAATAGATATTAGATGAATATATTTATTTAATATTTATATTTAAAAAGTTTTAAAATCATCAATACTGCATCGTCTTATCTTGTCTCATTTGCCTTATATTGTTTTATCTCGAAAATTTGATATAAGACAAGACATGACTCAATGATATATGGAATGAGATTAGTTCTTAAAATTTTAGAACCGATTATTTTGAGACAAGACAAAAATTTTCAAATCTCTAGCTTTACCCGTCCCATGCACACAACCCCACCAGTAACTAATGGAGGTCTATTAAATATAATGGCCAGGAACATAATTTTTTTTAAGATAATAGAATATTTTCATTTATAAAATTGTCATATAATATCTAAAAAATAATTTTATAATTTAGAATATCAATATAAAATCGATTTTCAACATTGCTCCTAATGAAACATTAGCTTAGTTGCAAAATTATGATTATATTTCATCATAAATTTTTTTTGACAACTCTACGTTTTTATTAATTATGAAGATTCTCATCAAATATGGTGTTATAATGTAATGTGAATTGAAATTCATATGTAATTTCAAAATGGATTTGAGAGAGATATCTAATAATATATTATCTATGTTACTAAAAATTGAACTCAAATCATTAAAATTCTCAAAAATAGACAAAACTCTTACAAAAAGAGATAAAATAATACATCTAAATAAAAAACTCTCAAAAATAGAAAAAATTAACAAAATAAAGTAAAAAGACACATTTTATTAGAAAAATAAATAAAATGAATAAGAAAGGAACTTATTGCTGATAGTAGCCTAAAATTTCAAAAAAGAAGAGTTGTTTTAAAAGAAAAAAAAGAATATGATTAGAGTTTTTTTGAGGAGTGTTTATGATTGATTATGTAACATAGAAGGATATTTTATATATAATGGTGAATGATAAATCATTAAAATGATTTTTTGATAATTTTAAATCATAAAATAGAATATATCTCTCCTTCAATCTCCTGTTCTGTCTTGCTTCCATCGGATTCTCAAATATTAAATTTAATTGTTAGTTACATATGCAATTTGCTTTCACTTAGTCCAGATAATTGGCGTTCTAAATTTGCTTTCACTTAGAATTGAATATATCAACGTACTTACTAGATGTCTAACATAATTATATAAATAAAACATTTTATTTGTAAGAAATAATGATCATATATGACTGAAATAAAATTTTGAAGTTTTCTCATTGAAAAAATTATTTTTCTATCTTCCTGGTCATCACGTGTCACAATCAATGAAGCTACAATTATCGATCAGCTTGTCTAAATGAAAAAAAAAAACGTGAAAATAAAAATAGTACGGACTGATTATTTACCAATTTCTTCCTCTCCTCTCTCTCTTTCTTTCTCTTCCTTTTTTTTTTTTTTTTTTTTTTTTCACTTTTCTTCTTTTTTAAAATTTTTTACGTGCTTTAAGGATAATAATTTGATTCAGCACTTCACATGGCCAAATAATTGGCTAAGTAGATTCTTTTTAAAAAGATATTGAAGATACAAAATTATATAATTAATCTTGAAATTAATAAAAAGACCAAAATAACCAAACTACTCTTAAGATATCTAGAACGTTACAACAACTATATAAACAAAGGTGGGAGGAGGGAAATAACCACTTCATAGTCCATAACTAGTAGCAGAAAATGGCTGGTATCAAAGCTGGTCTCATGATTCTTCTCTTTGTCTATGGTATGTTTCATTAACCTTCTTTTACTCCTATTAGTAAATTATCTGCTTATTTTCCTTCAGCTAGCATTTAGTTGAGAAGCTATTATATTATTTATCCCAAATACTCTAATAAAAAAAAATACAATATATATATATATATATGATTGATTTAGAGCTATATCTTTAAGAAAACTTGCAAAATGAGCAGGTGCAATTTTCTCAGGAGCTATTCCAGCAATTGTGAGTGATAAGAGGCTTAGTCCTGTGTGTCCTCTGGTTTGCCTTTACGCCGACGCGAAATATATGACTTGTAAGTCCACAGGTGATGAGAGGCTCTCTCCTGCGTGCAACTGCTGCGTAGCGGGACCGGATTGCGCCATTCACTTTCCTGGCGGGTATACGGTGGATTGTAATGAATTCGATTATGACATATAGCATGAAAATTGAATGGGATCACATAGGCCCATCTTTGGCCTAAGTGATTGAATAATGGCCCAAGTTATTCTACATGTAACTTTATGATGACAATAAATGGTATCCTTTAATTATGCTTTAGTTTCTTGATCAATTTTTCCTATCTTCTGGATGCTATCTTCAATTAATTATTAAAGAAAATTAAATATATATATAAATCTCGATATTCAAGAACACACTTCTACATTAGTTTGCATTAATATTTAGTTGTTATTATATAAAAAAAGTATAACATGTGATTTTTCTTTTTGATCAATATAATCAAGATTTGTTTATTAGCAAAATTTTATTTTGTGGTATAATATTACTTGCAAAATGGTATCAAATTTGTAACGAAATTATGAGTATAGTACCACTTTGTTAACGACATTATACCATAGGGTAGAGTTTTGTTAATAAAGAAATCATAGAACCATATTTGTCAAAGAGAAAAACCGCATGATAGAATTTTATATTTTCCTCTTATTATATTAATAACTAATTTCTGCATTTTGTGAATTTCAATATAAAAATTTCATAAAATTAATTGTGAATTTACACATTACATGGTATAATTATAATAAAAAAATAATTTAATATTTATTTTTATCAAATAAGTAGTTAATTAGTTAAACAACTAAAAATTAATATATAAATAATAATTAAAATTCATTATTATTTTATAAAAATTTATGGTCGACATTTTAAGTAAATAAAATAGTAAATATAAAGAATTTTAATTAAATTAGTGTAATACATTTTAATAATAATATAATTATTTTAATAAAAAATAAAAAATTCATAATTTTACTTTTTTAGTGATTATTTTTCTCCTTAGTTCTTTTAATTTTTTTTATTATATAGGAAATTAATATTTATTATAGTTAAAGTCCTAAAGAGGACTAACATGGACAATTTTTTCTTATGTTGTTAATTTTTTTAAATTATTTTTATGTGAAAAACTTTATTACGATGTTAAATCTTTTTGAGTTACTTGACGGAATTAAATGCTTAATTATAAGTTTACTTTATCACATAATAAAATAAAAAAATATATTATATTATATTATTATATATAAAATATATTATGTTACTAATAAAGTTATTTCATAAATGCTAAATACTAATCTATAATTGAGCCTGAGATCAAAATTAATTATATCTATACATCTAAAGACTGATTAACATTAACATTTGACTAATTGTTTTATTTGATTTATATTAAGGACCATATCCTGCGTACATAAAGATATGAACTTTTGGTCTAGTAACGGAGGTCTATCAAATATAGTGGCCAGCAACATGAAATTTTTGTTGGATAATAAAATATTTTCATTTATAAATAATTATAAATATCTAAAAAAAATCAACACTTTTGACACATTAGCTTAGTGTGAAATTAGGATTTTATTTTTATCATAATTTTTTTTAATGGTTCTGCATCTTTATCATCATATATGATGTTATAACGTAATGTGAATTAAAACTTTTATATGATTTTAAAATAGATTTGAGAGATAACATCTAATAATATATTATCTTTATTACTGAAAGTTGATCTTAAATCACTAAAATTGTCAAAAAAGAGTCTCATAAAATATAATAAAATAATAAATATAAATAAAAAACTCTTAAAAGAGAGAAAAATTAAAAAAAATTAACAAAACAAGGTAAAAAAATCATTTTATTAGAAAAATAAATAAAATAAATAAGAAAAGAACTTACAGTAGCAGCCTAAAATTCTAAAAAAAAAGATTTATTTAAAAAAAGAATAGGATTAGAGTTTTGTAAGGAGTATTTATAAAATTATGGTTGATCATGTAATGCATAAGTAGAGGTGTTAATTTTTGACTTGTCTTGGAAATTGGACTCAAACTCAATCGAAAAAAGTGATATGAACTCAAATCAAATTTGGACAAATCCGAAATGATCTGAATATGAAATAACCCTAAAATTTTTTTAGTAGAGTTGGATTCAAATCAATTTGATGGATGAGGTCAAAACTGATCTAAATAGATCAATCTGTGACATACTCTAACTGACCCGATGTATAAAAAAAGATAAATGATATTACTAAATATATATAAAATAGAATAATTAAAGTTAAAAAAGAATTTATTTGTAGAATGATTAAACTAAATGATTAGATTATTTAACTAAGTTCAAATTCAACTTTAATTTTATTTTTATTTTTATTTAAAATATAGTGATATTTTTATATTTTAATAAATTCAACTTTAATTTTAATTTTATTTTTATTTAAAATATAGTGATATTTTTATATTTTAATAAATTCACATTTAATTTTACTGTTCCTTTTCATCTACATAAATTACAATTTCTTATTTATTATAATAAGTTATTTAATGAAATAAAAGTTATTTATTGTGATAAAATTATTTTACCATAATTTTTAAATGATGTAATACAATAACAAAAATACTATTGTGATAATATTGTTTTTTTATATGTAATTTGATGGGTACAAGAAATTTGGTGTCAAAATATTGTGATAAAATATTATGAAAAAAGAGTTTATATCATAATTGATCTTATATGTGTTGGTTTGTGTGGATTAAGCAACCCAAGAGAGGGGGGAGAGGTGAATTAGGTTATGAACAAAAAATAACCAAACAAACAATGTGGAAGCAACAAACACAAATCAACATAGAGATTTATAGTGGTTCGACAATGTGTCTGCTCCACTCTCCAAACTTTCACTTAGGCTTTTTCTATTCTTTTTCCAAATTCAAGAAAAACCCTTCCCTTTTCCAAGTTAAGGAAGAACCTTTCTTTTTTCAGATTCAAGGACAACATTTATAAATACTCTCTTTTACAAAAAATAAGAGGGTCCACCCAACCATTGTATTTTTTTTTTAAGGCGTAAAACCAACCTTTACAATCACTAACAATGATAGATCCAAGCAGTGTCAACACCTCTCAATTAGGCAACAAATACACTTTTAATGTTCAATAAAACCTACTCTCAACAAAGTTACAAAGGAAATCCTCACTTTACCAAAAGACAAAGCTACAGCAAAAAGGTTTGCACAATAGCTTGCTAGATGTTCTCTAGTTGTTTACAGATATTCTCCAAAGTTTCATCAATCTTCTTGAACTTCATAAATGTTCCTTATATAACCAAACTCCAAAACTAACCATTGGAATAGTTGATGTTTAGTTTAACAGTTTTTCTGCAAAACTAGTTATTAGAGAAGGCAACAATCATTGATCTTAAGCAACGCTCGTTGATCTTGTAATGGATACTTCCAATGCTCGTTGTCAATCTTTCCATGGTCGTTAGTTTTGACTTCAATGTCTGTTGAAATAAAAACAATGCTCATTGTTCATTTCCAGAAAGCTTGAACTTCGTGCCTTGTTTTTTAAAATCTGCACACATGCTGGAGATCTCACAATGCCCGTTGAAAACATCTCAACGCCCATTGCATATTTGTCAATCCCCGTTGGCTGGTCCAAAAAGTGTAGCACAATTTAGGGCACTTTTCCAATGCTTGTTGTTAGGCTAGATCAATGCCCATTATGAAACCACAACGATCGTGGTGAGGTCCAAAGTGCATAACTCAAATTAGAGCATTTTTCCAACACCCATTGTAAAAAAGACTTTGGCTATTTGCAATATTCATTTAACTTCCATTGTTCATCCTTTAATGCTCATTGTATGATCCAATGCCCATTGCGAATGTCTAATGGTCGTTGGAAGGACTAGGCTGCAACACTTAAATAAAAACACTAAAATACTATCATTAGAATTTCTCAAGGTTTTGTCATTATTTTGTTATCATTCAAAATATATCAATCAAAATAAAGGAGTGAGTCCAATACCTTGGGGTCACATGTTTTTCAAACATTTTCCTTATTGACACAACAATATGTTCATTTATTAAGATAAAAGTTTTTAAGAAAAAATTTGTCATGATTTCTTAGATGTTTTAATACATAAAAGAAATTTATCACAAGGTTACTTATTTGTATAATAATTGTGATAAATTTAATTTTTCATTATAAAATCACATTAAGATAAAATTAATTTTTTCACTCAAATTTTTATTAGAATGTATAAACTTGCTTGTAATAAGTGATTTGCAATTATTGGACCCTATATATTTATTTGTAAATTAGTTTAAATCATATTGTACGACTTAAAATATAATTCTATATGGACTTAGTTTAATAACTTTTTTTATCATATACAACCATTTACTTTAAAAAATATATTGTACTTAATTTATTATGTATTGAAATAAAAATAAAAATTTTAATTAAGTTCTATCTATGTAAAATTTATCTGACTAAAAATAATTTTTTAAAAGAAAATTATTAATTTCTCTTAATACATTTTGGAAAAATATTACATAAATAATAAAAAAATCTAAATAGATATTTAAAAATTGAATAATAAATGACTTGATTTGAATCTGACTTGAAATTTTTTACGTATGCAAATTTGATGAGTGATCCAAACCCGTCTGAAATCCGAGTGACTTGATTCCAATTTGAAAACACATCAATCTAAAAATGATTTGACTCGAAAATAATCCAACCCGATTCATTTATCACCTCATAGAATATATATATATATATAATGGTTAGTGATAATTTACTAAAATAATTAATATTGATAATTTAAATCATAAAATAGAATATAATCTCTCCTTCAATATATTATTGTGTCTTGCCTACATCGGGTCCTCAAATATCAAATTTAATTGTTAGTTGCATATGCAATTTGCTTTCACTTAGTCCATGTAATTTGTGTTCTAAATTTGCTTTCATGTAGTCCATATAATTGCTTTTCCCTTAGAATTGAATGCATCCGCTTCCTTGTTAAATGTCTAATATAATTACATAAATAAAACTTTTGAGGAGATATTTCTAATATGGCTACAATAAAATTTTGAAGTTCTCATTGAAAAAATTATTCTATCTTTTTGGTCATCACGTGCCACTATTAATAATGCTACAGCTGCCGATCAGCTCGTCTAAATTAAAAAACATGAAAGTAAAAATAGTGTATAGTGACGATTGACCAATTTCTTCCTCTCTCTCTCTCTTTTTTCTTTTTTTTTTTATCTACTTTATCCTAGGTTTAGTGCACTAATTACGCTAGAAAAATGGAAAAAAAATTAAAAATAGTAATAAGAAGAAAAGAAAATAATAATTTATATTCTCTTATTTGAATCTTTTATTTGCATAAAACAGGAAATTCAAATTTATTAAATATAAATTTATCTTTCTATTCTCATTGAAATAGATAATATTTTAATACTTTATTATATTTTACACTCTTCAATTCAACATTTTCCTCCCTTTCTCCCTAAAATGGAGAGAACTTTTTAGTGGTGTAATTTCTATTGGAAAAATGGAATTTTTCTCTTTTTCTTTTCGTTTTTTATTCTCTTATTTGCAAATCAAATATGAAAAATAATTTTAATTTTTTCTTCTCACTTCTCTCCAACTAAGAAAGGGTTAAGGATAATAATTTGATCTATCATTTCACTTGGCCAAGTGGATGCTTCTAAAAAAATTATTGAATATACAAAATTATAATTAATCTCGAAATTAATAAAAAGGCCAAAATAACCTTAGGATATCTAGAACGTTATAACAACTATATAAACAAAGGTAGGAGGAGGGAAATAACCACTTCATAGTCCATAACTAGTAGCAGAAAATGGCTGGTATCAACGCTGGTGTCATGATTCTTCTCTTTGTCTATGTTATGCTTCATTAACCTTCTTTTACCCCTTCTATTAGTAAATTATCTGATTATTTTCCTTCAGCTAGCATTTAGTTGAAGGGCTATCATATTATTTATCCCGAATACTTGAACTTGAATAGAAAATCTTAATAGACTTGTGTAACTTTATCTAAATTTTAATAATGGCCCACTTTAGTCTACAAGTAACTTTATGATGACAATAAATTGTATTATAATATAATGCCACTTAATTATGCTTCAATTTCTTGATCAAATTTTCTTATCTTCTTGTTTACCCTCAAAATCTCAATAATAAAATCCAATAATAATTAGATCTACTAGTCATATACAGTCAGTATCAAAATCTCAAGAATAAACAACAAAAAAAAATTAACATTTGACCAAAATTAATTGGATATGATATATAAGTATGAAAACCGCCAATCAAGAGGTGAGTATATAAGCAAAAACCATCAACTCAATAGTATTTAGACAAGTGATGTCGTCAACCAATAACAAAATCAAGAGATATGGAGAAAAATATTGTATTTTGTGTATATGGTTCAGAACCCTTTTATCTGTCTACTACAATGGTTTATATACAAATATTATACAAGCCTTTTAACTAAATATAAAGTCTATCTACACAGTTATACAAGTATATACAAACTTTATCTACAAGTTATAGATAAACTTTAAATAATTACAAACAAGCCTATGACACATACAAACTGAGTACAAAGTCTGTCATGCTCTAAGCCCAACATTCAATTATTAAATCTACTTTTGAAAGTCATTACTGTCACGTGTAGTGGTCCAAGCCTAAAGCCCAATAAATGAGGTCGGGTATAAACAATACCCCCTACAAGTCCATAATCTAATGAATGAATTATGGAGTTGTATATTAACAAATGGCCATATTTTCTCCAAAAATTACCCAACAAGACTCAAATTGAAGTATTTTTTTTTTAATGATAATGATGCAAACCTACATTCATCTTGGGCGATTCTTGCCCATGAAAGTCCAAATTGCTCACATAGATTACTGGGTGACAATTGGCCATCACCTTACCTCCAAAGTTGTTTTCAAAACCCTCGCCTAACAAATCTAGATCACTTGTTATTTTGATCATGATTCAACCCTTAAATAGCCCTAAAATACCTTCGCCAATATACATAAAGTTGCTTCCTTTGAATGATTATCGACCATGGTTTACTAGCCATCTGGATCAAATCTCACTTCACCCAAGGTATTCCTTTGAGAGACACTTAAACATAGGCCTATTAGTTAGCATCCCAAAAATTGCTCACCTATGAGTTTGCCTGAATACAAAAATTAGTTCGTCACTGGTAAGAATCTGAGAAAATATATTCCAAAACCTTTTATGGCAAAAATGACATGTCACCTAATAAGGTTTGAACAGTCATATTCCAAAAGCTTCAAAGGAAACTGAAATGGCACATCCTCAGTTACCATGGTTGTTTTAGTGCCATAATTAATTTGAATTCCAAAGGTCATAAACCATTTCACCTCCCTTCCCTCCTATATATACTCTTAACAAGTAAATCATTTTTCACTTTTGTTATAGAGCTTCTCTCTATAAAACTCTTTCTATCTAGAATATCTTCCTCTAACTTTGTTTTTCCTTCTTCGTCCTCCTAAATGATAAACTCTAAGGTATCATCTCAAGAGGCAACCCCTCAATAAACTTATGAGGCATTCAAGGACAATATTGTTGGCTGATGACAGGTGCATGATATATTTAAATCCCTAAGCTGCAAGTGCACAGGTCAAAAGTAATAAAGTGTACTCTGCAAGTACAGATATCGTTCCTCCGAGGATTGAGTTTAAGTACTAAGTATCTTATAATTTATATTATCTAAAGAATTAATAGTGAAAGTTAATTTTAATTATATATAAATAAAGCAAAGTAAAATACTACTAAAGATGAGAGATAATCAATGGACAAGAATAGTTAAGGATTCAACCTCACTTGATATCCTTACCTAGTTGATTCATGCAACAAGTGCTACTATCAAGTCGCTACGGTAGTTAATTAATCCCTTTTGAGTAGAAATTGACATGTAAAAACATGTTAGTTAAAGGTTCCTCAACTCAAAAGCCAAACATCATGCAATTGCCTCTTCTTTCAATACTCTAAACATAACGACGAATTGTTAAGGTTTCTCAACTCAATAATAAAGCAAAGGAATTGTTGAAAATTTCATTTAATGAAAAACACCTCTCGATTATTGATTCACAAAACTAAGGTAATCAATGACCAGTTGAAAAACACCTCTTTTTTTAAAACCTATAAAATACAAATTTACTTCCTTTAATCCTTTTCATATGCAAAATTAACATAATAACATTAATATTTAGAAAGGTATTAGCTATGAAATATATGTAAATTATACACCAAACACTAACGACCAAATTGACTTCCATGACACTTATCGATTCCCCTTATACTTGGGGTTTGGGACTTTCACTCAACAAACCTATTGACTTATATAGTAAGAATCTATTCTTTAATAGTAAAGACCCTCCTAGGTTTTATTCATATGCAAATAATAGTTTATGGCATAAATCTACACCTATAAACACTTGGTCTATTGCCCAAAGAGAATACACCATTTGGTTCAATAGAATGGCCTTATAATTCTCTGAAACCTGGCAAAAAGTTGGGATATATGACCTACTACAATTTTCTTTCATTCAAATTCCAATCCATAGATCTTTGGTCAATGCTGCCCTACTATTTTGGTCTAGATCAACCAACTGTTTCTTTTCCAAATTTGGCCCTATGTTTATTAGCTTGTATAATCTAGCTATGTTATTCAACATTCCCATTATCAGCCAAGAAGTCTTTGCCGCTTTAGAAGTTAACCATGAAAGGATACAAATCGATCTTAATAACCCTGGTTATACTTCCTTTATTAAGAACAACCAAAAAGAAGACAACCCACCTTCATTGAGTGAACATATTGCATTCCTTCTATACTGGTTTTGCAAAAATATTTTTTGTTCACCCTCTGACAAGGTTACAAAAGAATAACTGCATGTAGTTGTTGCTATCACTCATGGCGAATAATTAGCTTTGGGTCCATCAATCATTGTTCATATATATCGAGGCCTTCACGATTTTTTTCTCAACAAAGAGCGAGATTCATTTGGAAGCATGAGAGGTGCTCTGTGGATGGTTAAATTTTAGAGTCTTATATATTTACTAGAGCTTACATATAAACCTCCTCGACCCAATCCATTCACCATCACTAGTTATAGGCAGTGGGTGAAACGGTTTAAGCCTTTGGGCGACAATTTTCCTTTATTTTTAAAATTCTTTCACAACGACAACTGTAAGTACATTTGTCATCAACTTCGCCCGTCTGTTTTTGGACCAAGATGGACTAAGTTTAATTATGAAAAGGCAAGCTCCTCAAACCCCCATTTAGGTTATGACACACACAACTAGTGTCATAATTGGACGAGTTGTCTTATTACCAGAGACCTACACTTCATTTGTTCCCTTGAAATGAATAGGAATAATAAATGTGGAGTAGAGATCTACAACCTCACTATTTTAGTCAACATTTTAGGCTAGTCTAATTGATTCCCATGCCTTTGGTTTTTTCTTTTAATGAACAAAAGCTTCATCAATGGCCAAAGATAAAGGACTTGAACATCCTACACATAATCTTGGCCATTAATGAGGATAAAAAAGGATCTCTCCTCATGAGTGATTGGAATATCTTAGATGACACTTCAAGTGATTTTGAAACTTGGTGGGCTAAGATTGTGAGATTTTAGATGTGCAAGTTTGCTTAAGATAATCTTTCTTTGCAAGGTTTTCCAAAACCTTTCCTTGCTAATGCTTCTTCTTTTACCATGTAGGAGACTCCCAAGTCAAAGGTCAGCATATCGTTGAGATTCTTGCATTTGAGTGTTTTTATGGTTTCAAGTGTAATTACTTAAGCGAGAAAAGATGTTGAAGAGAGTATAACTTATCAAGGACAAGTTAATTCATGATGACATGTTTATTATCAGTAACGATATCTATTTTGGAGAGAGAAGATATTGCCAACTATTTGGCCTCAGTTTTTCCAATGACCTTGGATTGATTGTCGCCTTCTTGTTCCAATGCGTCTTTTGGCATTGCAGGGTCCATTCCAATAAAAAAAAAAAAAAGAAAATACAATCTCCTAAGGTGGACATGTTTAAATATGGATGAGCCTGGCACAACACAACTTGTCCTTGGCGAAACTATACTCTTGGATGCTAATCTCGTTCAATGAGCTAATTTCACTCAATGTAGTTTTTGCCTTCTTTCTTGTGTAATTATTTGCTTTTCTTGCAGAGGCCATTCCCTAAGAGATCTCGGGTGCTGCTCAAAAAATAGGTGATAAGTCCGAGAAGATGGGCGAGAAGGCTAATCCAGCAAGGAAGAGAACTAAAAAGACTAAGGAATTAAAGGCCTCAACCAAATTTGAGAAAGTGAGTGAGAAATCTCCTTTAACAATAAAGATAAAATGCCCTAAAATGGGAGCATCACCCCAACTTGCACTTGTGGACACTCCAAGGAGTTTTCAACTCATATAGTCACTTCTCACTTACGTTCCTTAGCATCTCCCCCACCTGCCTATCCACTTCTTATATCTAAGAAAGTACTCGACAAATGGACTTTGGACTTTTCACCCAATAAAGAGACTAAGGTCTCAAAATCTGCTCATTCCTCTGAGGTAAACTTATTCCTTATTTGAATTTACATTCATCTATATGGTTCTAACTCCTTTATATCTTAGGAGTTCATTGACTACATTGCCCTCCTCGATAAAGAAGAGGAAGATGATGATGTACTTGAGGCTGAAGTTGAAAGCGAAAAAGATGAAAAAGGCGTTCTTGAAGATAAATGTCGCTCAAGAAAGGTTATAAAGTGCCTCATGTGTCTCTTTGAACTCTTCACTTCTGTTCTCCTAAACCCTATCCAATTGAAGGCATTTTAAAAGGATATGAATTTCATCTTGGGCTATACCACTGAGATCGAAATAAGCATCATCCAAAAGTTAGCACTTGAACACTTCAAGGAGGGACTACTAGAATTAGTAAGAAAGGTTACTCAAGTTGATGCCTTCCTCACTCAGATGGCTAGATCTAAATGCGAAGTTTTAGGTCTAGATACTCAAATCCCTCAAAAGAGGGAGACCATCAAAACCCTTCAAAATAAAGAGGTAGTTCCTCTGAGGAAAAAGGGGAAAGAGCTTATGGACGAGTTGAACAAGATCAAGTCAACTCGTCATGACATAGAGGAAAGGTTAAAGGCTCTGACTGGTGCTACTGTTGAACATATCAAAAAGAGGAAAAAGATAAACCAGCCTCTTTAATAATACGAGAAAAAAAGAGAAATTGGCCCTTCAATCTCTTTAGCCAATGCTCAAATTTTTGAATTTAAGAACAAGTTACCTTGATTTTGATTGTATTGTCATATGAAATTTTATTAATCCATGCCTTGTACTTTAAGAATAATTTCCTTTCTATATTTATTTAGACGATGCCCTTTCATATGTCACCTTTACCCTGATTGTTCACTTATAATAACTAAGTACAAGGATTCACACATTAAAACACAACATTAAAAAAGGCATTAGTAAGTGAAATTTTTTATCAGCCAAAGAAAATTGTATTTATCCTAATGCCAAAACAATCTAGTAAATCGACCAAGATACATTATTACGCAAGATATTTTAGCCAATGGTTAATAATCAAATTATATTGAAATTTAGCAAACATAAATTTTCAAAGCCAAAACATTTTTAATTACAAGCCGAAGATAACTCATCGACCAATGCTAAAGAGTGATTATATAATAAATCCTCTGCTATTAATTACAAACTTAAGATAACTCATCGACCAATGCTAAAGAATTACATGCCTCATATCCCTTTAAAAACTGAGTAATCTACATCTTTCCAAACTGATGGTCGATATTCCTTGAGGAACCTAGCATTGATTAATCGATCATGAATGATTTTGTCTTCATCGACCAAGTTATATGCACTATTTCCAATGATGTCTATAACAATAAAAAGCCCTTCCCAATTCGGTGACCACTTTCCAAAAGTGTTATCTTTCTGCCATATTGGGAGGACTACTTTCTATACTAGGTTGCCTTTGTTGAAGCTTTTTGGTTTTGGTCATCTCTTGTATGCTCGTTCAACCTTTTTCTTTTAAGTTTGAATCTTATCGAAGGCTCTAATCTAATGCATCAAGTTTTTTCATCATGGTCGAATTACATTCGCTTAAGGTTAAGTTATCTTGGTTAGCCCTTCTGATTGAACAAATAGTTAACTCGGTCGGGATTATAGTTGGTGCCCATATACTAATTAAAAAAGGGTTGAGCCTATAGCTATTTTGATCGTTATTCTAATTACCCAAAGAGTTTCAAATAGTAAGTCATACTAAACCCTGGGATTGCTCTTCACCATCTTTTAGATATTTAATTTTATCACTTTATTCATTGCTTCAGCTTGCCCATTAGCTTGAGCTCAATACGATGTCGAGTGAAGGAGCTTGATCTCATGCTCCTGGCAAAAGTCTTGAACATTTTCATTCATGAAAATGGTTTATTAGTCTATGGTGATGGACTCTGGCAACCCATGCCTATGGATGATATTCTCCTTAAAGAACTTGATAATTGAAGCCTGATTTGCCACCTTAAAAGGTATTGCTTCCACCCACTTTGTAAAATAATTTGTGGTCACTATGATGAAGACATCTTCATTAAAAGACGATGCGAAGATCTTTCCAATAAAATCCATCGCTAACCTCTAAAAGACCACAACTTGATAACCGAATGTTGCTCTTCAGCAGAAAGGTGTTGAATCAGTCCATGTCATTGACAAACTGGGCATCCTTTAGTGTAGTCAAAGTAATCTTTTTCCATAGTCGGCTAATAATACCCATACTTCTATAGCAACCTCTTTATCATCTTTCCTAACTGATGGGATCCAGCTATCATCTCATAAATCTTGGCCATGACCAACATTGCTTACTTTAGTCCTATGCAAAGAAAAATCTCCATATTCATGTTTCGACGATAAAGTTCATCATTAAGGTAGTAAAACTTTGTTGCCCTTTTTCGCACATGTGGCTTGACCATTGCACTTGGATCTTTCAAATAATCTCATCTCTCCAATCTATTGAAAGATCCATTTTAAAAACTTCGCTAATGAACATGTTAGCCGAATTCTCAAATGATCATTCACATAAAATAAACTTCGAATGATATAAGATTAGGGTTGTCGGGATCCTTACTAAAAGCCACTACCAAATTGGGCCAAATTGTTTGCATCTACGTTATTCTCACGCTTAAAAAACTCAAGGCGGTATGACTGGAATCCTTAAACTAGCTACCTAGAGTTGTTGCAATAAGATTTGAGGCTGGGTGATTCATACTTATATGTTATATTGACTTGATTAATTACCAACAAATAATCTCCCCTTACCTCTACAAATTTTGCCCTTATCTTTGCTAAGAATTCAAGGGTGATGATTAAAGCCTCGTACTCTGCTTGATTATTGATGCATGGAAAATCCAACATCAAGGACAATCTAGTCATAAGGCCTTTTGGTGATTGTAAAATGATTCCTAACTCAGTTGAGCATGTTCCATCAAATAATACTTTTTAGGGCAAGTGTTCCATATATCCAATTCCACTACAGGTTCCTTGAGGATATCAAAATAAGGATGATTGGCCAAGAAATCAGCTAACTTTTGGCATTTCACTGCTTTCTGGGAAACATATTAGAGAGTAAACTCTGATAATGCTACAACCTATTTGCCCATCTTGTTCCTAAAAAATGGCCTAAAAAGATTATACTTGACAACATGGGTTTTGTATAAAATCAAGACTACTGTTGGAAGCATGTAGTATCTTAGATTTATGTAAGCATAGTATAGTGTCAAACACAGTTTCTCAATGGTTGAATATCTCTTCTTTGTTAGATTAAGAACTCTACTTAGGCAATACATCGCTCTGTTTACATCGTCTAGCTCTTGGGCGAGCATGCACCCAATGAACTCCTCACTGGCTAAAATATATAATAATAAAGGAACATTCGACATTAGGGGAGTCATGACTGGGCCTAATGGACTCCTTACTAGTTGAAATGTATAATAATAAAGGAACATTCGACCTTAGGGGAGTCATGACTGAGGGTTTGGTCAAATACCATTTGATCTCATCAAATACCTTTTGGTGTTCATTATCCCAAACAAACTCGTCCTTATCCTTGAGCTTATGTAAAGGACCCCAAATACTTAATCGGTCTACAAAGTTGGATATGAATGTTTTTAAAAGCTTTATGTAGTCGATCGGTCTCTGCAATTTCTTCTTCATGGATGGTGACTTTACTTATATATTCGTCGTAGCTTTGTTCTTTTCAACCTCAATGCCCCTTTAGTGTACTAAAAAACTACGAAAATTTCTAGTCAATACTCTAAATGAGCATTTTAAGGGGTTCATTTTAAGCTTATGCTCCCTCATTCGCTCAAATGACTTCCTTAACTCTATCAGGTGTTCATATTCACTATGGGACTTACCACCAAATCATCAATGTATACTTCCATTAACTTCCTAATCATATCATGGAAGATCTTGTTCATTACCCTATGATATGTAGCCCCAGTATTTTTTAGGCCGAATAGCATAACAACCCATTAATAAGCACCAATAAGCCTAGGGCACCTGAAAGCTGTCTTCCTCATGTCTTCTTCAACAATCATTATCTAAAATACCATGAGTGCCTATCCATAAAGCTAAGGATCATATTATAGGCTGCTACAGCTACCATCATATCCACAATGGGCATGAGATACTCGTCTTTTGGAGTAAGCAAGTTCAAGTTTCTGAAGTCTATACAAATCTTTAGGTTCCCATTTTTCTTCATAGCAGGGACAATATTAGAGAACCACTCAACATAAGTGGTTGTTTGTATAAACCTAGCTGCTAAGAGTCATTTTATCTCTTCTCTCATTAGCTTTTCTGCTTCCTTGGACATTTTCCTCATAAGTTGTTTAAATGGGTAAAACATTTCATTTATAAACAAGCGGTGTTCCACAAGTTCCCTATCCAACCCTGGCATCTTTAAGTAGTCCCAAGCAAAGCAATCTTTATATTCTTTAAGCAATGCCACTAATTTGGCCTCAAACTCAGCATTTATCTTGACATTGATGAATATTGATCGAGGTAACTCTTTGGTGCCTAAGTTTACCTTTTTTAAGGGGTCTTGAGTCTCAGCCTGTTGATCATCTAACTTTATATATGTGATTTTGAGGTCTGACACCCGCAACTAAGTCGTGTGATCATCTCGCTCATCCTCATAGATGCACTCGACTAAGGCTGTTGAGTTGTGCTCCAAGATTAGGCTCTTGATTCTCTTGAAGCATTCCTTCATTTTGGCTTACTTAACCATTATATTTTGTAATCAAAGACAGGTCGTCAATGCTAACTGAGGCCGATAACTCAAACCTAAACATGAGGACTCTGAGCTTATCTAGCTTTGTCACGATTTGGACCTCACTTATCCCCCCCCCCCTCCCCGCAATAATTTTCTTAAAATTCACCTCGCCCTGATGCATAATAGCATCAACCAAGTGGACTACTTCAGAAAATGGGTTGGGATCTCCATGAATCACCTCGACTTCTCCATAAGATCTCTAAACCCATATCATCTGATGTAATGAAGATGGGACAACACAATTTTCATGAATCTAATCTCTTCCCATTAGTAAATTATAACTATCATCTACATCAACCACGAAGAAACACTCATTGGTGGTATAATTCCCAAACTTCAAATCCAAATCAATATACCCATTGACTGATGTTTCTCCCTTGTGAAATATTTCATTGACATGTCGATCCTCTTCACTTGGTCATTGGTGAGGCTGATCTTCTTAAAAGGAACCTTGTTAGGATGATAGAGACCCCAACCTCATTATCGATGAAAACCTTATTGATGGGTATTGAATTCAATTTAGTCTTAACATATAATGGTTAAATATGGTTAGTTTGGGACATTGGAGGTTGTTGTAAGACCACTGTAGTTGTCTTCTTATCACTTTCATCATTAGAGCTTGGATAAATGGCATCCCCTTCTAGTGTAGTCCTTTACATAGGTTTGGCCAAAAAGTCTGCAAGTAACAAGCGTACCATATTCACCTCGGCCTTTTCTTTTATCGCAGTAAACGAGCCCTCCTCAGATTATCTTTCCTCAGATTTTTTGGGCACCCACACCTTCATTGATCCACACTTATTATGATGGATGTTTATATTATAAGGCTTGATCTTATTATCAGGCTTATAAATTCTCCAACAAAGCTCAAGTTGTTCTCACTCTTGCTTTACCCTAAACTCCTTAATCTCTTTCTCATGTTGAGCTTTGGCCTTTCTTTTAGCATTTGTTCGGGCCTTAACTTTTTCTAGCTCACCCTAGAATTGTTGTTTTTGCCTTTAAAACCTCTTTTTTTGAGTTTTTATCATTTAAGCCTGTGTTGGTTGTCCAAAAGCAAGGCTATCAAATACTCCCTTATTAGGGCTATGATCCTTCCAATGGTCAGTCTTAGTTGGTTTGGCTTAAAAGTCTTTCTTGGTCGATCTGCCATATGTTGCTTGAGATAGTTGGCCTTCACTGGCCTTTTTATTAATGTAACACCACTTAGGCGATGCTTAACAATCTGCCCCTAGTATTTTAGACTTCTGGGAGCTTGCCCAACCTATTTCACACAATATTAGAATAAGATATATTTGGGCATCTATAGGACTCATACCTTGGCCTCCGCAACTCGTTTTCTCTTATGAGTTACCTTACTTTAGCCAGAAGTTTGAATTCTATATGGCGTATTAGACACACGTTTGCTTCTTGTACATGCTCATTAGTTGAGGCAATTAATTTTACCTCTACCTGCCTTTTATCAGTGATAAGAGTAGTAGGCTTCTCCCCAGCTTCGTGGTCACTCGACCTCGTATCAACCACATGTTTCTTATGTTTAGCCGAAGGATCTATTACAGATCTCTTCCTTTCGGCCTTTGATATCACATGCTGGACCATGAAGATCATCATTTTAGGAAATGGCTCGGTTTCCACTAGCACATTATTCTTTGCAGTAAAAACAATCTTGCTTTCCTCGATGGCCTTCTACACCACATTCCTGAAGTTAATGAGTTCTTGGTCGAATACCTCTAAATATTGTGGTACTTGTAGTAATCTTTCCCCTTTCTCTCTTTTAGTGGGGGAAGATGTGGCCATTCAAAAGCTTGAGTTGCCCATCCTTGACTAAGCAGTCAAAGATTTTGTATGTCTTGGTCAGGTCCAATGAGTATTGCTTTGTTATCTGTCTAGTCTTTTTTCTTAGCCTTGTCTTTCTTTTAAGGCTTTGTTTTGGCCAAAGCAAGGCACTCATAACCCTTCCTGAGTACCAGTTTAATAATATTCACCTCCTCCTCATCCGAGTCTAAACTGTCATACTCCAAAGCAGCCACATAGGGATCTTTGTAGTACATTCCCTTTAAAGATTTTTTTCTTTTATTCAACCTTTTACAATACTTTTTCAAAGTTAGTTACCTTGCACTCAACTCATAAAGTTCTCTAAACTTATACCCCTCAAAATGTTTTCTGATCTCGAAGTACAACCTTTTTAAAGCTAAAGTGACATAATTTGCCTTAGGAAGCCTAGTGTGATATAAAGTTCTAACCTTCCTAAACTTGAGGATATGTTTCTCAACTGACTCTTCTACCAACTATCTAGTTTGGGTCAAGTCGACCAAAGTGATTGAAGGAGGAGCCTTATAAAATTCAGCATAGAATTTCTCTTCCATGACTTTTCAGCTCATAATAAATCCAGCAGAAAGGTTAGTATACCAAGTAAAGGTCGTCTTAGTGAGAGAGTTCTCAAATAGTCGTAGTTTTCAAAAGTCTTCGACAGCTGCCTGTCCACATGCAGCAAAATATCGAGCGACATATTCAACTATTGAATCATTATCCTCTCCTGAAAATAAGGTAAACTCTAGAATTTTGTAATCCCTTGAAAAAGGATATAATTTATCTATCCACTCGGGGTACGACTTTGAATAAGCCAGCCTTGGTAAGGGCTTTATGTCAATGCCATCTTTTCAAGAGCATCTATCATCTTGCATCGATACAAGGAGCTTGGATGATACTCATATTTATACTGAGGCTGAGATGTTTGCTCGCCTATAGCACCTGTCAAAGGGATTACATTTCTAACAGCATTGTAAGTGAAAACCATACCTAGCCCCTCAGCTATCGGGTTGTGTTGATGGTAAAATGGTAGTTGAGCATTCGACTAGAACGCTTGCTGAAAAGTACCTTAAGGTGCAGGTATGCTTTCTTGGCCGAATGAAGAATTGTCAGACCTGTGAGGATTTGAGAGAATCCCTAGTTCAGCATGGCTTCGGCGAGTGAGAATTTACATTACTCCTTATTCTTTTTGAGCAAAAGGCCTTCTCAAACTAAAGGCTTTAATAGGGAGTTTCCTATATAGCTTTGAGGCCTGCCTTCCCAAAAGGAAGATGGCTAGTCGGTCAAGGTAATTGTTCATTTGATTCAACCTCGACTGAATGTCCTTCTAAGCGATCTTATTGTCCTCTACCAATGGTCGAATTACTATGGCCATTTGATTAATCATGTTGTTAAACATGGTATGGTTCTCAGCCACGATTTGACTAGTAATCAGTGGCTGCGAGAACTAGTTGTCTACGCATGGGAGCATACCTTTGGTAATTAGCCAGATCATCCCCTTGAGTCAGGTCATTGGCTTGTAGGCTTTCGTTGGATTTGTTGTTAGTCATATTCACAACAATTTCAATCTGAGTGATATTGTCTACCAGCTCGTCTAACTCGTCTCTTAATAATTGATACCTAGTCTCAATTGGCATACAATGGTCCTACCAGGCATGCTAAAAAGATGTTTACCCTTAAAATCTCAAGAATAAAATTCAATAATAATTAGGTATTATCAGTTTCAAATCTCAAGAACAAACAAGAAAAAATTAACAATTGACTAGAGTCAATTGAATCTTATATATAAGTATGAAAATCGCCCATCAAGGGGCAAGTATATAGGCAAAAACCGAGGCAAGTGACGTTGTCAACCAAGAACAAAATCAAAAAGAATAGAATAAAGAGATCTAGAGAAAAATAATGTATTTTTGTATATATATTTTGAAATCCTTTTATCTATCTACTACAATGATTTATATATACGTATTATACAACACTCCCAGCTAAATAAAAAGTCTATTTACAAGTTATACAAATATGTACAAACTTTATTTACACATTACAAATAAACTTTAAATAATTATAAATAAGTCCATGACACATATAAATTGAGTACAAAACTCGTCATGCTCTAAGCCTAATATTCAACTAATAAATTTGCTTTTGAAGACCATTATTGCCACGGTCCAAACCCAAAAAAAAAGGCCAGATGTAAACACTTTTGGAGGCTATTTTTAGTTAATTATTGAAAAATTTGAAATATATAATAAATTCAAGAAAACATTCCGTGCCAGTTATGCTAGTTTTCATTTATTATTATAGTAGTCATTAATGCATACATTTCACAAATTATAATGTAAAAATTTTATAAAATTAATCGTAAATGTGCTAGTTGCACAATATAATTGTAATAATAAATTTAAGGTAATTTAATATTTTATTTTATTAAAAAATAGTTAATTAATTGATAAATTAAAAATATTATACAAATAATAATTAAATTTTATTATTATTTTATAATATATCATTATTTTATAAAATTTATTATTTAATTATATTTTTTAGGTGATAAAATAGTAAAATAAATAATTATAAGTAAATTAGTATAATAAATTTTAATAGTAATATAATTATTTTGATAGCAAATAAAAAATTCATAGTTTTACTCTTTTTTGTTGATCATTTTTTCTCCTTTGTTATTTTATTTTTTTATTATATAGAAAATCAAACATTTATTATTGTTAAAATTCTAAAGAGAACTAACATAAAGAATTTTTTCTATATAATTAAATTTCTTAAATTATTTTTATGTGAATTTTGTATGGTATTAAACTTTTATATTTTTTGATTAATTGAGAAAATTAAATGCTTAAATTAAAATTTTACTTTCCATATGATAAAATAACATATATTATATTGCCACATATAAATACTATATTATTAATATAATTATTTGATAAATAATAAAATATTATATCTAAAACTGAATCTAAAATCAAAATTGATTATACATATTGATACGTAAATACTGATTAACATTGACATTTGACTAATTGTTTTCTTTGATTTATTTGTAAGGACCATACCCTATGTACATAAAGATCCGAACTTTTGGTCTAACAGCTAATGGAGGTCTATCGTAATGACGTGATATTTTATGGACATAGTGGCATGGTATCCTATGTACATAAAATTGAACTTTTGGTCTAGCAACATGGAATGTTATTTTATGTATATAATGGTTAGTGTTAATTTATTAAAAATTATTTTTTGATATTTTTAAATTAAAAAAAGAATTTAATCTCTTCTTCAATCTGCTATTCTGCCTTGCCTCCATTGGGTTCTCAAATCTCAAATTTAATGGTTAGTTCCATGAGCAATTTTTTTTTTTTTTAATGAAGCGTTGAAAGTGTATGAGAGCATCCCTATTAATCAGACACTCTCTTAGCACTACGCATCATAAGCTCTCCCAGAAATATTATTAAAATAAATCAAAGAATTAAAAGAATACAACCTTAATCTAGACAAAATTAACGAAATCGAAAATGCTCATGCCCTTGCACATGTCATGAGCCAAGTAAGGAAAACAAAAATCCGGTGGGTTAAACCACCACTTGTCTTAAGTAACAACTAAAACTTCTGTTGCCGGTCGATCCGCAACTGAATTCCCTTCTCGGAAAATATGAGTGATATAAACTTGCATATATATATATATATATATATAGACAAAGTAATCTAAAGGTTTATTTATTTATAGTAGATTAAAAGCTCCAAACTTAACATTGCTACTTCCTTTTAAATATTTTTCAACGTATCAAAAACATTTAATCTAGGAAACCAAAAAAATCCTACTCCTCATCTCTTAATATTTTTGTTTTCTTCTAAATTAAATTTTCAGATCAGCAATTGCAGGTAGTGCAATTGACTTGTAACAAAATTAAAGGATTCAACTATTTCATTTTCATTAATGATTATTAATTAATGCGTGTATTGATTTTAATTTTGACAAAAAGATACATTAAATTAGAGTTGAATATATCAGTATCCTTACTAAATGTCTAATACTACTATATAAAGAAAGGCGGGGGGAAGGGGGAATAACCACTTCATGAACTAGTAGCAGAAGATGGCTCGTATCAAAGCTGGTGTCATGATTCTTTTCTTTGTTTATGGTATGCTTCATTAACCTTCTTTTACCCCTTCTATTAGTAAATTATCTGATTATTTCCTTCAGCTATAACTTTTAATTATGGAGCTATTAGATTATTTATTCCAAATGCTACTATAGAAAATCATAAAGATTTATGTAACTCCATCTAATAAATTCAGTCTGATATAGAGTATGTCTTTACACGTAAATTCTTTATAGACCGAGTTCACTATGAAAGTTGGTGAATTATCCAACTAGAAAAAATTTAGACAACACACTTTGAGTATAAAATTATAAAAAAAAGATTATAAAATGTCACCAATAAAATAGAAAAATTATATAAATAAACTTTTTTAATTAATTGGTTCACCATGTTACGTGATCAAACTCCATCTATATTAGAATTTTTTGCCTTTTCAGGGAAAATGCAAAGCCGAGAAAATGATATGTCCATAAAGTGTTATATATAACAGTGACATGTTCGGTCTAATAATGAGCAGGTGCAATTTTATTTGAAGCGACTCCAGCAATTGTGAGTGCCAGACCCAAAATTTGTCCTCTGATTTGCTTCACCAATGTGGAATATATGACTTTGTGAGTGCTCAGGTGATAAGAGGCTGAATCCTGTGTGCAACTGCTGCTTAGCTCCAAAGAATTGCACCCTTCACTTTACTGATGGGACTTCGACTATTTGTAATGGAAATTGAATGGGATCACATACCAGTGTTATTACACATGTAACCATATGATTGACAATAAACTGTATCCTTCTGTGGCCATGAAATATTATAAAATAATGCCACTTAAATATCCTTCAGTTTCTTGATCAATTTTTCCTTGTCTTATGAAAGAGAGAAACTATGAATTTTTTATTTTCTATCAAAATAATTATATTATTATTAAAAATAAAATAACAAAGCAGTCAAACTGCTTTAGCTTTGGATTCGGTGTCGTGGGTATTAGTGGTGGGTTTTGGATTCAGTGGATGGGCCAGGATAACCAATATTATCAAGCAAGTTGACACATTAGTGCTCTTCTTTCGCCAAATACTACCAATGCAAACAACCAAAACCTCATCCAGGAATGCCACTAAGGAGTATAGCTTATCTACCTACCTGAGTTGAATCAACCTTCAGAGTAATGGTAATCTTTATATGGCATTCAATAACCTTCTTTTGCTAAATATAATGACAGAGTTTTTTTTTTTTTCTTTGGAGATAGTTACGAATTATAAAATTATATATATATATATTGCTATCTAAACTTAAAAAATATTAACTAAATATAAAATATTCCTATAATGTTATTAAAACATTTAAATAACATAAGGATTGAAATATTTTTATATGGCTATTAAATTTTGAAAAATAAAGTTTTAATTAAAATAAATATTATATAAATTGTTATTAGACTATATAAATTAAATAGATTTGAATAAATTTAAATTGTACATGGGTAATTACACTTAAATTTTAAACGGATATAAGTAAATTGTTATCAAATTATATAAATAGTTACATGCAAAGCACGTTCTAAAAAAACCAATTTATACACTATCAGAATATAAAACTTTTACTAACAATAACTCAAAACCTAACATCTCTATTTCCTCTTAAAGTTATATAATTCTATGGCTTATCTTTTAGGTTTTTTTCTCTTAGCTTTTCTGTGCTTAGATTGGTTGTATTGGACGGATCTATTGACTTGAGTTAGTTAAGCACTTTAAAGCTAAAATTTTCCTGAATTTTTAATGTTAATAAAAATCTTCGCTTATTAAAAAAAACTCACATCTCCATTTCTTTTTAAAATATTTTGGAAGAATTAAAAACATTTAGTCTTGGAAACCAGAATATGTTCTCCTGTTCTTCTCAAATTAAATATTGAGGTCAGCAATGGCTGCTAGTGCAGTTGACTTATTACACAAAGAATTAGAATTTTTGGAGGATTATTAATTGTTGTGTCTATTTAAATATGGTGACCTCCCCACAAAGATACATTATATCAGTTTCCTTACTAAATGCCCAATACAACCATATAAAAAATTTAAATTATATATAAAGTAATGAAAATATTTTTAATATTTAAATTTTAAATAAAATAGTATAATTTTTTAAAATTTTAAATTTTTTACAAAATGACAATTTTAAACTGAATCAATTTGATATTATTTTTTTCTTCTGATTGATTTTTTTAATTTTGATCAATTTTTTTATTTTTTGATTGATTAATTTTTAATATTAAACTTAACCAAACAATTAACAGATTCTCAATTTTATCGGTTTGATTGCCAAATCCAATCTAATTTTGAAAATACTGGTTAAATGCAATACACATGATAAAAACTAATTCATATGCCGTCAAATCATAAAAATCATACTACTGACATTAGCTTATATCTAATGGTTATGTATTCATAATATACCTTATCAATAACTCAAAAACTAACATCTCTGTTTCCTCTTAATTTTCTCTTAGTTTTTCTATGCTTAGGTTGGGTGTACAGGGATAGTCTATTGACTTGGGTCGAACACTTTAAAGGTAATTTTTTTTTCCTGAATTTTTAATATTAATAACAATCTTTGCTTAAAAAAAAATCCTCACACATTTTTATTTCCTTTTAAATATTTTGGAAATATTAAAAACATTTAGTCATGGGAAGCAAAAAATTTCTGCTTCTCATCCCTTAATAATACTCACGATATCATTTTGTTTTCTTCTCAAATTAAAAGTCAGCAATTGCAGCTAGTGCAGTTGACTTATTGCATAAAGGATTCAATTATGTCATTAAGGATTACTATTTGGTGTTGGAACTTAAATTTAGTGATCCACACAAAGACGAACTAACGTTGACAATATATATATATATATATATATATATATATATATATATATATATATATATATAATTAAAGTTGAAAAACTTTGACAACTATATAAACAAAGGTGGGGAGCGGGGAATAACCACTTCATAATTCATAACTAGTAGCAGAAAATGGCTGGTATCAGAGCTAGTATTATGGTTCTTCTCTTTGTCTATGGTATGCTACTTTAGCCTTTATTTACTCCCTTCCATTTGAAAATTATCTGATTATTTTCTTTCATCTAGCATTTAATTGTGGGGCTATTATCCTTTCATATCAGACTTATGTAATTTTATTTAAATTTAAATTTTAAATTAATTAGGATTGACTATATGAATTTTTTGTTTTTTCTTCAATTTCACCTGATTTAGAGCTACGTCTCTAAGGGAACCTACGAAACTTGGAAAACGAAAAACCCATAGGATCATATAACATGTTTGGTCGAATGAGCAGGTGCAATTTTTCTAGGAGCCACTGTAGCAATTGTGAGCGCCAAACCCAAAGTTTGTCCTCGGTATTGCTTGGCCAATGTGGAATATGTGACTTGTGAGTCCTCAGGTGATAAGAGACTGGATCCTGTGTGCAACTGCTGCTTAGCTCCAAAGAATTGCACTCTTCACTTTGCAGATGGGACTTCGGTTCATTGTAATGGAAATTGAATGGGATCACATAAGCCATGTTTGGCTTACATGCTTGAATAATGACCCAAGTTATTATACATGTAATTATCATATGATAACAATAAATTCTATCGGTTTATGACCATTAAATATTTTAATATGATGCCACTTAATTATGCTTCAATTTCTTGATCAATTTTTTTGTCTAGAGGCTATATTTAGTCAAGTATTGAAAAATTGAAAAATAACTCATCTAAACATTCGTGTGTCTCCTCTAGAATTCTTAGGTTTATTTCTTGATCAATTTTTTGTCTAGAGGCTATCTTTAGTCAACTATTGAAAAATTGAAAAATAATTCATCTAAACATTCGTGTATCTCCTCTAGAATTCTTAGGTTTCGAGTTAGATCTTTCTTATAATTATAATTTTTTTAAAAAAAATAATGCACACCATTTGTTGTCCTTTTGACCTAGATAAAAGTTGAATGTCAAGCTTTTCTTGATTGAAATATTTTACAGTACAAGAAATTTGCAAGGTTAACCCATGAAAGTAGCTTAATTATAAAGTTGCTTTTTCCCTTCTTCTTTTGTATGGTATGTTTTTTAATGTTCTTAATTAGTGTATTTTGGTTCTTTAACCTCCTTAAATATTGTGCTTGTTTCATGAAATTATGTTGCTAACACACGCATGATTTCCTGTTTAATAATTTTACGTTTAGGTGCCATTTCACTAGGGATCATATCTGGGAGTGCAAGAGCCAAAGCTTGCCCTCTTTATTGCTTGGATGTAGATTACATGACTTGCCCGTCTTCAGGGGAGACGAAGCTCAGCCCTAGTTGCAACTGCTGCTTAGCTCCAAAAACTTGCACACTTCATCTCTCTGATGGTACTTCAATTTATTGTAAGCCAAATTGACAAGCATGGGCTTGCCAATTGCGACTTTACTTCTTGTGGGTTGGCTTTGTGCTTGTTTTCCACTCCCTTAATGAAGAACTTCTAATATAGTTTGAGTCTGTTATGAATATTTATAGATTCACTAATTAGATTCAGTCATGTATTAAACTTTCTAGAAAATAGGTTGTAATTTTTAAATTTTAAAAATAACTATTATTTTTCAATATATATCATAATTTTTGTGAATGATATATAATCTTATGTGCTGAATCAAGACCAATAAAAAAAAAAATTCTTTGTAATTGATATGGAATTATACAAATAACTAACAAACACAAGTGTCAACATATGGGCAGCCATTTTTGTTCTTAAGAATATCCAATATATGTAACACTCAAGACAACGGGGATATGTGGCAAGTGGATTGAGTGAGATTGGTTTTAGATCATATTTTTTCTTTTGAATGAGTACAAGTCCGAATCAGATTACGAGTTAATTAGGTCATCAAGTCATCAGAATCAAGTTATAAAAAGAAATTTAAATTATTTCATATCATTTTTTGAATTTTAATTCAGGTCAAATTGGATCACTTAAAATGTTAGCTTTTTAAATAAAATATATTATTTTATTTTTAAATAAATTTTAATAATTTAGATAGAGTTTAATTCGAGTTGAATCATAGGAGGGTCTATTTAGATTGAGTTGCCAATCAAATTAGGGTCAAATCATGCATTTTGAGTTCAAATTTGTCTTTTATTTTCTTTTAAGCGGATCGCAATCACTTTTTGTTAAATAAGATTAAATCAAATTTTTTGATCAACTTTTTCACCTCTAATAAGAAACCAAAATTTTGAATTTATTAAAAGAAACTCTATTCAAATTAATAATTACTAATTGTCTTTTAGTTTATTGGTTTATCATTATTTTTTTTTTTAATTTTATTAGACGAAAAAATAAGACTATTTTTTTAACAAAGATGCGAGTTCAAATTTTTTAGAATTTGAATTAAGACTAATTTACTTATTCCTATTTTAGTTTGACTCTCTAAGATTCATAAATTAATGTAAATTCAATTTTCCCTATGTTCATATTTTTCTTATTCTCAAAAGAAATATAAATATTATCAATAAAAGAATACATTAAAAAAATTTATTTAATCACCCACTTAAACACTAAATGACATCCAATATTTTAAGAGACAAATATTGAAGGCGTTAGTACTCATAAAAATAGAGAAAAGGTTGTTACTCTTAAATTTATGAAAAGTAGAATGCAGATAGAGGATTTTTTTTTTCCCTTTTTTTAAAAGAAATGGAACTTTAAAAAAAATTAAAAAAGAACCACCACAATCTATCATAACAAGTTGCATAAATATTTTTCAAATTTTTAAAGAAAATTTGTTATTTTATTTTTTAATATGATATTATATTTAATATGTAAGAATATGAAAATAAATAATTTTAATTACATTAATCATCTTTCCCATTTTTACCATTTTACTTAAACTTTTCAAATAGGTAATTTTACTAGATCTCTTTCAATTGATCTGTAATTAAATTTGAAAACCAGAAATTTGCATAATTTGTCGATGTAAGTTCCACATGTATTAAAAAATTATTATATTTTAATCATGTGATCCAACAAATAGATAAAATTTATGAAAAATATTATGTTAAAGTAATTGTTAAAATTAAAGTTAAAATTAATTTTTTAGAATTTTAGATATTTAAAGGTCTTGCAATCCAAAAAAAAAATTTAATTTACTTTTAGAAGTCATATTAGTAAATAAAAAAATATTTGTCCTTTCAATTTTGTGATGGATAAAATTAAAATAAATATGAAAATTTAGATAAAATCACCTATTTTAAGAAATTTAGGTAAAACTGTAAAAACACGAAAAATTTTAGTATTTAGTGTCATTACATGTTTCAATTAATCTAACTTAATTTATTATTTATAATTTTTTATCATTTAATTGAGATAAATAATTTATTATTTAAATTTTTTAGGTACTTTTTCTGGGTATTATTTTATTTTATTTTTATTTAGATATCTTTTAATTTTTTAAATAAATGATATAAGAGGCGGATTGATGACTAAGGTGGGAGGCTTGCCTCCATAATTTTTTTTTTCTTTAAAGAATTTTAGCGCAATGTTAACAACACTTTCTTCTACACTTTTAATATAAATAAGTCATATGTCCCTAATTTTAAAATATTGTTGAAGAAAAGAACTTGAACTATCGATTGTCAATTTTAGTTTTTAGATAAAGAAACACGATTTATTTATATTAAAAATGTACAATAGAAATTGTATAAGAAAGTTTTTGGTACCATTGATTTTTATACATATTAAATCAATTTATTTTTGTTGGCTACTCACTTAGCTCCTCCCCCATTAAATCTAATATTATTATGATAGAGCAAATCAGGGCAATTGGTTGATTGATATCGCCTGCCTACCATTGAAGACACAAAAGATGGCTCATTTTGTCTCTCTGTCGAGCAGTTTCAGCATTACGCTACTCCTTTCACCTCCACTTTCCACCAGACGTCAAAACATCATTTTGAATGGTCTCATAACTTAACATATATCTACAGGCCAAATACATCATCCGATCCTTGAACGTTTACCTTTTATGCTATTGAGCCCTTCAATCTTTTTTGTTTATATCAAGCCCTCAAACTTTTAATTTTTATTACCGTCGCCCTTTTTTTAACAGTTCCGTCCTAAAGTTATATCATGCGCCACTAAAAGTGTGTCGAAAGAAAAAAAATTGACCTAATCATTGGCTTAATTATCAATTAATCATTCAACTTTTTGAAAAATTCAGTCATGGATAAAATTAACTATTATTTCATACTCAATCTTTAGAATTTGATTTAACTATTTTTTTTCTTTTTTAATAAAAATAATTAAAACTATTTAGTTGATCTACATTTTAAGAATTTTATTTTATCCTAATTTCTTTATTGTCAAATTTTGTCTTATATTATCTTAAAAAATATAACAATATAATAAAATATTTCAAATTCCGCTCTGTTGTTTAAAAAAATCTTAACTCTATTATGAATAAAATTAACTATTATTTCACTATTAGTCTTTTTTATTTTGATTATTAAATGTATTTTTATAAAAAACTAAAAATTATTAAGTTGATTAACTTTTTAAGAAATTTATTTTATCATAATTTACTTCTTACCAAATATATCTCTTATATTATTCTAAAAATATAATATAATAAAATATTTTGAACTCTACGTCGTACATTTAAAAAATTATTAGCTTCAATCATGAATAAAATTAACTATTATTTTATGCTCAATTTTTAAATTTTGATTTAAATAAATCTATTTTTACAAAAATAATTAAAATTATTAAGTTAATCTAATTTCTGAGAATTTTTATCATATTTCTCTTATATCTTATATTATTTTAAAAATATAACAATATAGCAAAAAAATTTTGAAGTATACTCCATACTTTTTAAAAAAAAAAAAAAATCTTGACATCAATAAAATCAAGTATTATTTCAAATCGAATATTTTGACTTTCATTCAATTAAATCTATTTTTTGTAAAAATAATTAAAACTATTAAATTGATCTATTTTTTGAGAATTTTATTTTATCATAATTTCTTTCTTACTTAATTTATCTTATAAATTATTTCTAAAAATATAATAATATATATATATTTTTAAATTCTAATTCATACTTCAAAAAAATCTTAATTCCAAATATGAAAAAAATTAAGTATTATTTTATGCCTAATGTTTTATTGTGATTCAATTAATTACTTTTCACAAAAATAATTAAAACTATTAAATCTATCTATTTTTTAAAATTTGATTTTATAAGTATTTCTTTCTTTCTGAATTTATCTCTTATACCATTATAAAAAATGTAATATAACAAAAGAATTTGAATTCTACTTTGTACTATAAAAAAATCTTGATTAGTTATAATTAAATAAAAAAAATTTTCTATACATATTAAATATATATATATATATATATATATATATATATATATATATATATATATATATATATTTTTTAAAATTTATATATAAAGAACATATTAAGAAAG
>CATIWR010060873.1:0-34973 GCA_949677035.1 Omphalea diandra
ATTTTTATTAAGTGGAATGTACATTTTCTGTAATTTTGTTGATTTATTGATATTGAGAATCCATTATTCTTGTTGGAAACTGTATATAATTTGATTGAGCATAATTTTGATGAACTAAGTATCATGAATATTGAATATTAATACTGATTATTGTAATATTTTATATACTGAAAAATGAGGAATATACATTTTTATTAAGTGAAATGTATATTTTCTATAATTTTGTTGGTTTATTGATATTGAGTATCCATGATTTTTGTTGGAAATTGGGTATAATTTGACTGAGCATAATTTTGATAAACTGAGTATCATGAATATTAAATATTGATACTGATTATTGTAATATTTTATATACTGAAAAATGGGAAATGTACATTTTTATTAAGTGAAATGTATATTTTCTGTAATTTTGTAGATTTATTGATACTAAGTATCCATGATTTTCATTGGAAACTGTGTATAATTTGACTGAGCATAATTTTGATGAACTGAGTATTATGAATATTAAATATGAATATTGATTATTGTAATATTTTATATACTGAAAAACGAGGAATATACATTTTTATTAAGTGGAATGTACATTTTCTGTTAAGTGGAATGTATATTTTCTATAATTTTGTTGATATATGGATATTGAGTATCCATGATTTTTGTTGGAAACTTGGTATAATTTGACTGAGCATAATTTTGATTAACTGAGTATCATGAATATTAAATATTGATACTGATTATTGTAATATTTTATATATTGAAAAAAGGGAATATACATTTTTATTAAGTGGAATGTACATTTTAGCGGTATCGGTATCAGTATACCGCGAATACTGCATAATTTTAGCGGTATCGATTTTGGCGGTTTTCGTGGTACACGGTATCGGTATTATGATTTTTCGGTTTCGATTTCCGCGGAATCGGTAAATTTCGCGGTTTCGGTATTCGCGGTATACCGATTACACCCCTATGTGGAATATCAGATTAAACTGCAATCACAGAGCATACTAATAGTAACATTTGGCTCTGATACCAATTGTTGTGGAATAAGGGTAATATTCCACCCACCAAATTCACCTAATTAATTTATAGGTGAATAGAGAGTGAAAGATTGTACTGAAAAATCATACTATAGTTGATTTCCAGGATAGATTGGAGGAGTCACAAATAGTCCCACTTAAAACTCAATCTCCTTAGACAGAATCACTCTAATAGTAATTTAACAGCATAATATATTACTACAACAATATCCTACAAAATAACTATTGAAAAATAAAGACAAAAATGAGAACACCAGAATTTAATGAGGTTCGGTCAATTATGCGTACGTCCTTGGACATTACTAAAATTATATTTCACTAAAAAAAAGACTATAAAGTAAAATATTACAAAAGAGGAAGAAATATTAAAAATTGCCTAAGAGATGAATAGACAATTTTGGGATAATCAAACTAAAGGAATTAAGGCTCTATTTATAACAAAACAAAATACTATTCCTTTTGTAAACAACCGATGTGGGATATGACTTTATTTATAACAAAAAGAACTCTCTTCCTTTTGTTATTTCCCCGATGTGAGATATCAAAATGAGCCACCATAATCAACAACCCCAACCCCCCAAAAAAAAAAAAGAAGCCAATTCTAAGTTTATATTTGTTAAATAACAAAATAAAATTTTGAGGGAATCTTGAAAATTTTATTCATGAGAATATACTTTTAATACAATTTCAACTAATTCGAATATTTATCTATAACTTAATTAGGAGCCTGGTGAACCCTAATAAGAATGGAACTCTATTCCAAGAATTGTATTTCATTCTCATTTCAAGCGTGAACTAAACATGGTATTATGTTGTTCTTTTTTCTTGTAGACATTTCCTCTTTCCTGTTTCAGATTGTCATGATACAAAATTTCAATGACAACCCATTACTTCTAGTTAAGTTTAGAACAATGTTAATGGTGTTTGGCAGATACATTTGCCAAATATGAAGAAGACAAGGAAAGACTGTTCATGCGATATGAACAACTGAGTAAGCACTGTTTAACGCTGCACTTTCTTTTTTGTAGTTGTAGTGAAATTATCGTAGTAGTATAATTCTATTATGAACAAGAGAATGCTTATGCTGATAAGTTTGCTAGATTGGAGGAGTCCTTGAAGAAGAAAAAGCAGATAAAAACTGGTTACACACAACAAGTTGCTTATTGATTGATCTGTCTTTCCTTACGTGAAAAAACATTTATGAATGTTTTTCTTCTTTGAAACACAGGATGACAAAACTTTCAGCATTTTGAGAAAAACTCCTGGCGCCTTCATTGAAAATCCCTCGGACGAGGACTTCCCACCTGATGAATGAAAGATTTGCATTAGTACACTGTACCATAAACACTAAACTGTGGATATAACAAGTTCCTTCCTTTCCCAACTCAATTTAGTTTATTAGCTACTTGTTATCGAAGACTTGGAAGCATTTAATCAATTCTCCATATATTTGTCAAACAGAAATATGACTTCAGATCACACTTTGGATATCAATACAGGTGTGAAATACGAACACTAACATGGTGCTTAATGACAATGAGAAAGAAGGGAAAGATTTTTCATATCTTATCTGTTGTCCAATAGAGATATAAATATATACACAAAGTGTGATGTTATTCTAGAAAATTATACATGATAATAGCCTAAATGTGAGACTGTCATTTGACTGACTATATATGTTAATAGTTAAATTTGAGTAAGTCATTTGATTGACAACTCATTAACGTTAACATTCCCTTTCAAACTAAGTGGAAGAGAAGTGACCAACTGTAGTTTGTAAATAAGATCTCGAAAGCATTGAGGTGAATGAGTTTTTATGAAACTATCTGCAAATTGATCATAAGAAGAGATAGAGAGAAGTTGAACAGTACCCTGACAAACATGATGTTGAATGAAGTGACAATCATTTTTAATATATTTAGTGCGTTCATGAAAATCATCATTATGAGCAATTTTAATAGCATTACGATTGTCAAAATATAGATTAGTAGAGGAAGACTGTGCAATTCCCATATCATCAGGTAACTATCGAAGCCAAAGAAGTTCAAAGATAGTGTCAACAAAAGCTCAATACTTGACTTGGTACTAGATTGAGAAACCACTATTTGCTTTTTACTGTGCTAAGAAATGAGAGGGTCATCAAGCAGGAAACAATAGCCAGTTGTAGAACAATGATCAACAGGATCACTAGCCCAATCAACATCAGAATAAGCTCGTAACTTAAGAGAACAAGAGTTACGAAAATGTATTCCATGATATATAGTACCCTTAATATAACGAAGGATACGAAGAACAATAGCAAAATGAGTTGTGTAATGAGAACACATGAATTGACTGATAATATGACGACATAAGCAATATCTGGACGAGTAATGGTAAGATAGACGAGACTTCCAACAAGCTGTCTATACAGTGTACCATCATTAAAAGGAGTCCCATCAGTAGTAGAAAAGTGAGCATTTGCTTCAATTGGAGTATTAGCCATTTTCTCATCAATGAGACCTACACGAGAAATGAGATATGTAACATATTTTGTCTGAGATAAATAATATCTAGCTGAATCAGATGATACTTCCAAACTAAGAAAATAACTAAGGTGACCAAGATCTTTCATCTCAAATTGAGTACTGAGAAATGATTTAAGATCATTGATGCTCTGTAAATCACTGTCTGTAATGATTATATCATCCATATAAAGAAGTAAGAGAATATATCCCTTATTAGTTTGACGAATAAATAAAGCATGATCATATGGATTAAAGTGGAAACCAATTTAACTAATGGTTGAGCTAAACTTAGCAAACCAAGCTCGAGGAGCTTGCTTTAAGCCACAGAGAGCTTTTTGAAGTCGACATACCTTATTGGGAGTGTGGTTATAACCAAAAGGGGGTTGCATATAAACCTCCTTAGATAGATCTCCATTAAGAAATACATTCTTGATGTCCATTTGGAACATTTGCCATTATTTGATAGCGACAATGGAAAGAAGACAGCGTATAGAAGTGATGCAAGCTACAGGAGTAAATGTTTCTTCATAATCAATACCATACTCTTGTATAAAGCCTTTGGCTATAAGTTGAGCCTTGTATCATTCTATAGATCCATCAACTTTAGTCTTAATTTTATAAACCCATTTACCTCCAACAATAGACTTGTTAGGTGGTAAGTCAACTAAATCCTAAGTATGAGTGCTTGTGAGAGCCTAAAGTTCTTTTGTCATTACTTTCTGCCAGAGTGGGTTAGTTCTAGCCTCACGATAACTGTTAAATTCATATAAAGAAGCAACAACAACATAACAATGATAATCACGAAGAGTAACATTAGGTTTTCTTACTCAAATATGATGAGTAAGAGGTGAAGGATCATGAGGTGGTGAAGACACGATAACATCATGAGATTGAGAAGAACTAGCAATAAGATCTAAGACTAGAGTGGATTCATCAAGAGCAGGAGAAGATGAGTTAGCGTTGTTTAAGCTAGATGATCATACTTATTAGGAAAAATAATAGAAGGATTTGTCAGAAAGAAGGAAGGAACAAGCTAGATCTGAAAGGATGATAAAGTAGAAAACATCTTATGTTCCTAGAATTTGATATGTCAAGAAATGTGAAGATGCTTAGAAATGGGATCCCAACACCGATAGCCTTGTGTTCAATACCATATCTTAGGAAACAACTTAATCAAGCTCGAGGTTCAACTTTGGTATGCTCATGAGACTGAAGAAGAACAAAACAAACACATTGAAAGACACAAAGAGATTGATAATTAAGAGCATGACCATACAAACGTTCATAGGGAGAAATGTTACCAATGGTAGGGGTAGGAATTCGATTAATTGTATAAACAATAGTGAGAGTAGCTTCTCCTCAAAAGGATTCTAGACATGAAGAGGATATAAGAAGAGCTCCAGCAATGTCAAAAATATGTTTATGTTTACGTTTTGCTCTACCATTTTGTTGAGATGTACCTGGACAAAAATGTTAAATAAGAGTCCCATTATGGGATAAAAACTAAGATAAAGATAAGTCCTTATACTCCATAGCATTATCAAATCGAAAAATTTGATAGGACATGAGAATTGAGTTTTAATTATAGTGGCAAACTGAACATATATTTGAGGTAATTCAAACCTATTTTTCAAAGATAAATCCAAGTGTAACGAGAATAATCAACCATAAAAATGACAAAATAATGAAAAACACCCATAGTAGGATGAGCAACAGGTCTCCAAATATTAAAGTGAATTACATCAAATGGTGCAAGAGTAATTGTATCACTGAGAATAAAAAGCAATGCATGATTTTTAGATAACTGAGAAGAAACACAATCAAAATGTTCAACTTTAACATCACCCAAATTCCATTGGAAATTAAAGGACTTAATCTAGAATTAAAGACATGACCAAGGCAAAAATGCCATAAACTAAAAGATATGATAGTCACGACAACCTTTGATGGAAGTTGAAGAGAAGTAAGCTCAAATAGCCAACCAATCTTATGTCTTGTCCCATAAACCTTGCCCATTTGCGAATCCTACACAACACAACCAATATGAGAGAATTTAACATCAAGTTCAAGTTCAACTATTTGACCAATAGACAAAAGATTTAAAGAAAGCTTAGGAATAAAAAAAAGTATAGGACAAAGATAAGTCTAGTGTGGAAACAGTGCCAATTTTATCAACATGAAAAACAAAATTATTCACAGTGTGAACAAAGGGTGAATTAGTAGGAACTGACATGGATGAAAAAAGAGACGAATAAGAAGACATGTGATTACAAGTATAGGAATCAAAGTACTATGAAGATTGAGTACCTAAGAGAACCGAAAGAACATAGGAAGCAGGAGTACCAAATTGAGATTGCAACTATTATAAAAGGGCTTGAACATCTTTTAAGGAGAACTTGAGAGAAGTACTTTTAGTGGTATCCTCAATAACAACAGTTGTAGTCAAACTCACAGATCTAAGAGCATTCATAGAGGACTTAATGGATGTACCTGAATTAAAAGTTTGTCTATTTTGGGGTTGACGATGACAATCTGCTTTCACTTGACCAGGTTTCTTACAATAATTACGGACAACATTATGAGAAAAACTTAGATGAGTAGCCAGAGTAACATTAGGGTGTGAATAGCCTGCTAGAGTGGCTAAAATAACATCAGTGGATGGCAAAGATCGTTTAGCACGAAAAGTATTGAGGCGAGTTTCCTCAGAAAGCAGCTCCCGAATCACAACATTCAATTTGGACAAAGGATTGTGATGCAAAAGTAAGGCACTAATAGACTCAAATTCTGAACGAAGTGTCGTCAGAAGATGCCAAACACATTGACGATTGGATCTAAGTATAAATTGGCAGAAGTAGAATCAGGCCATTGAGGATCACAATTGGCTAATTGGTCCCAAAATATTTGAAGTTCAGACACACAATTATGAATCATCTAACCAAGTTGTTGTTGAAATTGATGGAGTCGACAATGAATTTGGAACTGATGAACATCATAAACTGAGTAACGATTTTTGAGAAAAGACCATGCCTCTTGAGCCATATCAAAACGACGAAATTCACCCTTGATGCTAGGGAGACAAGTGTTACAAAACCAAGTCAATATTTGATGATTTTTGTCATCCTATTGTTCTAAACGTTCAACAAATTTTGAGTCATCTTCATCATTCTTTTTTGTTGGTTTGAAAACTTCACCAATAACATAGCGCCAAAGTAGCCGACATTTTAAAAAACTGTACATTTTTTATGCCCACAAATCATAATTGCTGTGATAAAAATTAATTGTGATTGGTTGAGGAATAGGTTGAGATATTGGATGAGAAGTCTCTGAAGCAGCCATTGGAAAAAAAAAATAAGAAGGGTCAAAAACAAGTTAAGATTAACAAGAACTGGTTTGAAAAGTACTAAACAGATTGACTGAATTGATTTGATTGAATAACATAAATCAATTAAAAAAATAACTTAAAGGAGTCGGAGAAAGAAATAGGATTATGATACCATGATGATAATGAGAAAGAAGAGACATATTTTCATATTTTATCTGTTGTACAATAGAGATACAAATATATACACAAAAATATAATATTATTATAAGAAATTATACATGATAATAGTCTAAATATGAGGCCGCCATTTGACTTACTATATATATTAATAACTAAATTTGAACTGCTCATTTTACTGACAACTCATATACGTTAACAGTGGTGATCCTAATCTGGCACCATCACGCGTTACTTTCGTTTTACTGGTGGCCGTCTAGTTCGCGAAGCACGATATTTGGCTAGTTTGATGTTGCACTTGCACATGCAGGCGTTACTTTCATTTTACTTGCGGCCGTCTAGTTCGTGAAGCACGGTATTTGGCTAGTTGGATGTTGCACTTGCACATGCAGCAGTTAATGGTATTTGGATCTTCTGCCCAACCATTTATCATCTAAAACTAAATATGATTGTACTGCCTGCTATTTTACCCACATTGTTGTGAACCTCGCATCAATCTACACATTATTTAGGACAGTGATTGGAGCTTGAGCATTCTCTCACACCAATTTAAACTTTTCATATCAGACCAAAAGCACGTGATCTCGAGCTATTAAAATCTCCCCATTAAGAGTTGGTTTGGGCAGTTTTCGAGAAAATCATTTTATTTGAATATCAAGTTAAGGACACAATTAAATACCATCCAACACAACGACTTAATAGACATACCAGTTGGGCAAAACCGACTATTTTCCATTATTAATTTTAATGTCAGTTGTGCTGTCAACCATGTGACACATATTATTTGCAAATTATATGATAGACTAGGATCTATGAATATAAATCCAAATCTGTATGTAAATTCGACCTAAACTCTATATATATATATATTGAAATACATATATATTAATCCTCAACTGTATGTACATTCAGATCCATAATACACTATAAATATGAGTCCATAATATTCTAATTGCATAATATTAATACCCAATTTGTCATTGATATGCACACGTTACACAACAAAATTATGGAAAGAGGACACGAAAAATCTCCCTATAATAGCTGGAGAAAGGGACAAATGTCAAGGACGGTAGCTCATTTACCAATATCCGATTACAACAACTATTAGAAAGCTGCATTATTCCTAAAAAGGGATGCGTTTGATAAGATACAAAAGATGGGATGATGGATCTATTCCCTAATGAGTTTTAGAAAGACTAGCTTATCCAGCCGGTAGCATCACCACTTATTGATCAGTCCACCGGTTAAGCACATCCAAATAAGTTAAAAGCAGAGTCTTTTCTGGCTGGAAAGTTATCATCTTCATCTACAAAAGAAAATATTGTTCAGTGATGGCGCCATATCCTTCCAGCTGGAGTCACTGAACAGGGTTTGGAAGCGGGGGTGGGTGCCCCTGGATTACAGACCATGGTGGCCTCCTGTTGTGAGCCTAGAAATTAACCATCAGCATTGTTAGTCCCTCAATTAACCTTGGCATACAAAATTTATGAGAAGGCTACACAAGTGCCCAGAAATTTCTCATTTAAACTTATGGAGGTGTTTATCTCTTTCTTTCTAGAAAACAATAGGTTTTGTCCAGAATAATCTCATAATAACTTAATTATCTATCTCAAATTTTGTATTATGAAGAAGTTCGGATGTCTAATAATGTTTGAAGCGTCTATAAAATTTAACAAATTGTAATAGAATGTATAACTTGCTCAGCATTGCATTTGTGTGATCACTACATAGAGAACTTCCAGATAATAAAAACAGAGATAAGGTGATTGTTTGACCCTTCTTGCCAATAACAATTCAAAATCTTCTCATCAATCTGATTCTAAATATCACAACACATTCCATACTTCACACCAAATATTTATCTTTTTATCAACATGTCTATTATACTACAGCAAATGCAAATTTCACATGATATGAAATAATAACATCCTGCGATTTATCTTGTAAATGACTACTACAAATGCATCATGACTATGCCTTTATTTTCGTTAACACAGTAAAGTATCCAGAATTCATGCATCTTTTAGTTAACATTAGAAATGGCATACCAATCAAAATTGATCAAATGCAAATGATAATAGAGACATGAAAAGATACAATTACATTCATAAAATTGTTTACATACTCCAATTTCTGTTATGCAACGGCATGAGGAACAACGAACTGATGAAACTCCATATGGGTACATCAGCAATATTTCACACCTGCTGCAGTTAACTTGACCAACTTCGTGTGCTGAAAAGGAATGATCCAGTTAAGGTCTAAAATATTATATTATTCCAATAATCTGTTAACAAAGTGCCATGTTTTTACAGTAAAATACAATCCTACACCAGATGGAATACAATCATACAAAAAACAAACAAACATGTAAGGAAAAAATAATCTAGATAAAAAAAAAAAAGAATGTATATTCATGATTGTGTGGCTACATCTATGTGTTGGAATAGGGAGTTCACCAAGCATAATTGCAGTTAAGGCCTTGGTCCAACTATTGAACAAAATAACTCACAAGTGGTGTGGTACTTTGCCTATAAAAATATAAAGTATTCCAATCAATAGGTGTTGGACTAACTTGGTCCTTCAATTAATAGTCCAAGCTCACTCCAACTATAATGACCAGAGAAAGATAAAGCAGGACTGATGATGACGTGACTTATAATGACTTCATTGAGGCAGTTAAACCATAATAGTGACTTCATTTAGGACTTGAACGTTGAGATGAGTGGGTACATGTTGATTTAGGCAAAGACAAAAGATAAAGGAAGCACCTTCAAGTACAAAGTTAATCATCTGACAACATGAGCATTGAACATGTCTAGCTCCTCTTGGATATGAGAGCAGACTTCGGCAAGAACCACAAACCATTTGAGCCAATTCTATATCAATAAAAGATACAGAGACAAAATAAGTATTCCTCCAGCATAGCAGTAAATGGTGTGAAATTGTGTATGCAATCACGACAACCATCCATATGTAAAATGCTAGTAGATAGAATTCTAGACCAGGAAGTTGGTTCTCAAGCGCTCTTCCCCAATCTAGAAAATAGAAATATAGCCAAGCTCCTGGCTAATGTTATTGAAATATAAACTGATATGTAAGTGAAGGAATTTTAGTTTGGAAAAACTAAACCAGCATTTCAAATAAAAACTCACATCCTTCAAAAGCTACAATCTTTCAGTCACACCGATTGAATCCTTAATTTTAGATCTCAAAAAATTCTCAACTTTCCCTTAAATTATGCAATCCATCAATCCCTTCACATAATACAATAAATCATAAGCATTAAAAAGCTTTTTCTCGTTTCTGTTTCTTCTAGTAAGAGCATGTTTGCCATTGCTATAACAAAAAGCTAAAATCATTGACTGAAAATACAAAATTTTAAATTTAGATATAATTTTTAACTATTTATAAAAAGTAGTTTAGTAACCTTCTCGATCTAATTCAGCTGAAGAGAGATGCGGCTTCGGCGGTGCCGATGGCTCTGAAGGAGGTACGGATTGCCAGCCTGGCGGTGGCCCTTCTTCTTCTTCTTTTTTCTCCACTTCCATGCCCTCCATTCCCCCTCTCTCTGTCTCTCGTACGTACGGACTGAAAATGACGTCGTTTCTTGAATACTCACTATTTTTTTTTTTTTTTTTTTTAAGAGAGAATGAAATACTCACTTTTGCTAGAACGGATAATTGTGTCCCAGTCCTTTAAAAGAATACGTGTCGGATAGGATATTGATAACCCTTAATTGTTTCATGAAAAATAATTTTTTTATAAAAATATTTTTTTATGTTTTAAAAATTATTTTTTATGAATTATATTTTTAATATTTAAAATATATCAATTTTTAATTTATAAAACTATAATGAAATTCAGATTGTAAATCTTTATATTTATATTATTATTATTTTATATAAAATATATTAAAAATAAAAATTTTATAAATTTCATTAATTATTGGTCACCTTTATCAACTAACAATAATGATAAGTATTATGAATGTCGATAATATTACTAAATGTCAAACAAAATCATATTTTAATATAAGTGTTTTGAATTTTCATTTTTTTATTTAATAAATTCTAAAAACTAATAAGTTATTTTAAATTTTCAAAATTTTATTCTTAAAATTTTAAAATAAGTTTAAATGTTAAATGTGAAGATAATGTACCAAATATACTTTATATGTATTTATATAAATTATATTTTATTTAAATAAATTGTTAAAATTTTAAAAAAATATTTTTTTATTAATTGAAAAATATTTTTTATGAATTAATATTTTCAATGTATCAAATATTAAAAATTTTGAAAAATATTTTCCAAAAAAGAATTGAGGGTACCGTCCGCTTGTGCAACTAACACGGTCGTCTAACGGCAGATCATGTCGCTCAGGTTTGACATCATTTGTTGATTAAAAAAACGATGTCGTTTTGACAGGTGCATTGTATTCGTGGGAAATATTTCAACGATCGACTGTCTTCAAACTACAGGATGGACCTTCGAAGTTAAAATAAAAAAATATCATCCGTTGTACATTCACAGTTAACATTCTCATAGATACAAGATTGAATTAAAAATTCTATTCAATGTTGATGACGTTAATCTGATTTGAAGGAAATTTTGAAGAAAAAGGCCTTAAAAAAATAAAAATCTAACAAGAAAAATCCTCAACCTATCCTCTGGGGACGATTAAAAAGAGCCCTTTAGTTTGACAAAGCAAATGACTGTCACGCTTACAGACGATAACAGATTAGAGCAACACTTGTGAGGCCTAGATTTCACGAAAGCAGTTCAGCTCTTAAAATAATATGCACAATGAGATATACATCCAGTACAAACAAAATTGCAGGGGAAAAAAATTGTGAAATAATTTTATTAAATAAATTTTACAAGCATATAAAAGGCCTTGGCCAAGTGCTTCTCTACTATTTCTCCCACTATGCATATCATTAGAATACCAGACGAAAATTTGCAGGATTACCAATGCAGCCCAGTGCAGCATTGAAGGCCAGAGTGTAAATTACCGCTTAATCCTTGCAGATCTGTCCCTGCTTGAAAAAGCTAACGTAATTCACAGTAAGAGTGATAAGTTCCTGCTTACTGTCAGTTATACATTACGCCCCTTTTTTCTTATGGTCTTTAGATGGTTTGATATCTTTTGTGAGCATTCTTGGTGCTATGGCCATGGCCATAAGCTCTTGGAAGAGAAGCTTACAAGCGTAAGGAATATGCACCTGCATGTAAAATCAATGACAAAAGGTGAAAAAGATTAAGAACTCTCAATAAGGAGCAAAAATAGCATGGGAAAAGATGGATTTTCGAAATGCAGAATAAACAAAAAATATCACCTGAACAATATCAGTCTTATTCTTGCAACCTCTGCACTCAAAAGAGTTCTTCTTCAGATTTGCAATAGCTATCAATCCACAACGCTCGCAAACATGGACCCTATAGGCATCACTCTGGTCAAACAGCCTCTCTTTGAGAAAGTGTGCAGCACCATGTGCTATCATACAATCTCGTTCCATTTCCCCAAAGCGAAGGCCACCATCACGTGATCGTCCTTCTGCAGGTTGTCTTGTGAGAATCTGCACAGGGCCCCTTCCACGCGAATGGATCTTGTCATCGACCATGTGCTTCAGCCTTTGGTAATAAGTAGGACCAAGGAAAATCATAGCTGTAAGCCGCCGGCCAGTGTGACCATTATACATGGTTTCAAACCCACGCATTTGATAGCCACATTTATGAAGAGCCTTGCTGATATTGTCCACCTAAAATAGTAAATAAGAAAAACAGATGAGAAATACAACTCAACCAACTGAAAAAACATCCAGTTCAGAAATAAACAACTAATATCAGATGACTCATTCAGAAACTCCAAGATCAAGTCATCCACTGGACATTTTATCCTCAGAAGAATCTTTCCACTCCTGGATATTAGCATTCCTTGAACAGAACAATGGTTGATAAAAGCACGTAAATTTCCCATCCATTTCCCTTAATTTGTTGTCAAAGATTTTTTTAAAAAAGACACCCGCTAATTAGGAAGTGGATAATAATAAGCCTCTGGATAGAATTTGGAACACCAATAACTATACAATCTAGCAATTTTGCATTCTAATGCAACTTACAGTGACATCAGTAAATGGAGTAGCATCCCCTTCCTTCCCCATGTGAGCAGCAACCTTCCCCATAATACATTCGATAAGCTGACCAATTGTCATTCGAGAAGGAATAGCATGTGGGTTCACAATAATATCAGGGGTGATGCCTTCCACAGTCCAAGGCATGTCTTCTTGAGTATAAGTCATGCCCACTGTTCCCTTTTGACCATGCCTACTGCTAAACTTGTCTCCAATTTGAGGTATGCGAACAGACCTCACCCTTACTTTAACAAACCTCAATCCATCAGCATTTGTTGTCAGGAGAACCTACAGGTGTCCATGTAATCAGAACAAGCAGGGTGCACCCAAATATCAGGTTTAAAGGAAGCACAAATAGAAACAGTGAGCTATATATAAGTTCAACTAATTCACACTTCATTTGATCTCTCAAAACAAGCAGGCAGCACAAAAAATCTCAAGTTTCAAGATTTTAGGAAGCATAGATGTAAGCAGCTTGCTAAACATAATAACATCATACCTTAGCTGATTCTAACTGTGCTTTCAGAAAGAGTTATGATACTAAAATGGCATTTTATGATTGATAGCTCTTGTGAAATGAGCACCAGGGCCCTCTTTCAATATAACAAACTCAAACCAAACAAAACTTACTTGATCCACTATCCCTGTTTCACTATGTCGTAAGCTTATGCTGTGATCACGTCTTGTATAACGTGCAGCCTGTCCCTGAGCTTCGTCCTGAGAAATCGGAGTGGTCTTTCCAATGATTACATCCTCACCTGAAACTCTTGTACCCTAAACAACCAAATAATACGGCACTTTCAGAAAATGAATAAAGAAATGACATTTTTGATAACCGGTAAAACAAATATGTAAATTAATGTGCATACAGGAGGTGCAAGACCATCATCATCCAATTTATCATAAGAACCATGTCGCATGCCCTGTAAAACAAATTCTGAGTTCAATGCTGAATTTTTTTTTTTTGAAATGAAGCAAGGGATATAATACAGTTGAAAACTAGTCATCACCATCGTATTAGCTCTGTCTGGACGCCCAAAATCCTCTTTGACTAGTGTACCCATCTTTTTCTCCTCATCCCTGTCAACCAGAGGATGTAAGCAAAACTACTTGACAAGAATCAGAAAAAAATAAGCGAAAAAAGTGTCAGCAGTTTACTTACCTATAAGAACGGAAGAAAAGTGATCTGAAGAATCCACGGTCAATGGATGATTGGTTCATAATGACAGAATCTTCTTGGTTATATCCAGAATAGCAGGCAATGGCAACAATAGCATTCTGAGGCAGGAAGAAGATGCACACCATGTCATAAACACGTTACAAGAGAAGGCGCCCTTGTTATTCCAAGAAAAATAAAATAAATAAAATCAGGTATTTACAATGCCAGCTGGAAGCTGCCTAAAGTGAAGGTGCTCCATAGCTCTTGTAGTAACAAGTGGTTTTTGAGGATAATAAAGAACATAAGCCAATGTATCCTGTGCATAGCAGAGAAGAACTGACATAAGCAAGGAAAACATCATACAAAAGGAATAACAAGTACAAGCAACAGAGTCAAGCATTAAAACAAACCATTCGAAATTGATAGTTGGTGACATATATTCCCATGGCTTGCTTTCCCATAGCTGATTGATATGTGTTACGTGGGGACTACTTGCACCAACAATGAATAAGCACGATGGGGAAAATATAGAAGAATCGCAACCAAATCTAAGTTATAAAAACATGACAGACTTGCCTGGTTATGATCCGGAAAAGGAATAATTGAAGCACAAACACCTAAAATCAATGACGGATGGATCTCACAATGGGTGTATGTATCAGAGTAAGCTTCCACTGGGTTGATCCTTGCTTGTACAAGATCCTGGAACAAGTATATTGCAATCAGAATTTCATCTGTTGTTCACAACCTAATAATAACATAATTAATAGATACATTACATCAATAGTTGTTTTCCCAATAAAAAAAATTGACTCACATGAATGGTCATGGATATCATAGTGGTCTCTTCTTCCTCTGTGTCGATATATTCAATGAAACCTTTTTGCACAAGATCATTCCAGCCACCCTCATCTGAGGATTCCTGTTAGAAAAAGCACGCTAATGTAGTCACAGGAGAAATGAGAGCAGGAGAGATACATTTGGATAAATAATTATTTTTTAAAAAAACTCAATTGCACACCCTCTGCTGCAGAGTTTGTATGTCCTTCTTCCTTATAAGAAGCCTTTGTTTCTCAACAATGAACAAAGGACGACTGCAGCGTCCATAGTCAGTGTATATTCGCAGCTCTTTCAAACGAATATCTCTAACAACACCAACTTCAGTATTGACATCAACCTGTATATGAAAAAAGATTATCAGCATCTGATATGCAATCTTTTGCTCACAGAATGCATTAAAATAACAAATTAAAATATTGACTGAACTATGAATTAAACCAAAACATCATGCCAATGTCAAGCATGAAACCTGCCCTTGTAGTCTTATTCTTAATGAACAAGCATGAAACCTGCCCTTGTAGTCTTATTCTTAATGAACAGGATTTCCCTGCATTTTAAATAGCGGTTTCCATGCACTGTAGTTCCAAAGATTTCAAAAGGTAAAGCTACCCATAATATTTTGGGAATAATAAATGGCAAGGATAGCACTAAATATTAAGTCAACAAATTATGACCTTATCTCCAGTTTGCAAGGTTATAGTAGTTCTAATTTCTATATAACCACATTGTTCCATGCAAACAAAACAAGCATTCAGATTTTATGGTCTCAAACATAACTGCTCCATTGCCAATTCCTCCACCATAACCAAAGAATCACACACATGCCAAGGAATTTTGCAATGCAACAGCATGGATTGTGCTTATTCACAGAAGCTCATATTCTGGTTGTTGCAAATTAATGCAGATTCTTTTCATGTGATTTCTCCTAAATAAAGGAAAGAGCGACCAACCCGTCTCCTTAGCCGTCTCAATGTCTTAACCAACATATCAGGATCGCGATGGATGCCCACCCAGCAACCATTAACAAAAATTTTTGTGGCTTGAGGAATAACTGCTGGAGATATTTCCTGTAATGAAAGGAAATGTTAAAGCAGGAACCAGGAAACAGAAAATCAGAGGCTGTTCACACAGAAGACAGAAAAAAAAAAAAAAAAAAGAAGTAAGCACCTCAAAATTCTCAGTACCCCATTCTTCCAAAAATTCCAAGATAGGATATGCAGCTGATCCAACAGTTATGTACACCATCAAGGCAAGATTCTTCACCAGACCACAAGCCTAATATTCCAGGAAAATACACCCATTAGAAATGTCCAACAAAATACAAGCAGAACAATACATGATGCACAAAAAGCTATACTAACTTGTCCTTCGGGTGTTTCAGCAGGACACATCATTCCCCACTGTGAATTATGCAACTGCCTGGGTTTAGCCAATTTCCCTGATCACGAAACCCTCCACTGAGGTCAACAAAAACGAATACAGTGGCACAATGCAACAAAGGAAAAGTAAAGTGAATGTATCCAAGCCCAATCACAGCATCAATTATGATGGAATCATTCCGAAATATACCTTCACGTCCAATTGGAGAATTTAATCTTCGCAAGTGTGACAAGGTAGATGCATATGTCAAACGATTTAACACCTGTATCAAGGGGAGGGACAAAATAATCATTCATCACAAGCAATATAACACATTCAGAAAATCAAAGGAATGAAAAGCAGGAAATGAAAGAATGGATGAGACATTTACACAACACGAGGAATAGCTCAAACCTGTGACACGCCAGCTCTTGTACCAGCCGCATTTGCTTGCCCCCAGTTCCCAGTGGCAAGTGAGTATTTAAGACCACTAGTAATGGTTTTTGCTTTAATAGCAAATTGCAGATTGACATCCTTTCCATTATCAACACACTGTACCATCCAAAAGAAATATAGGTAAACCCAAGGAAGAATTTAACAAACATGAACTAGCAAAAACAAGACTTTAACAAGGAAAAACCTTTTGCACATAAGATCTGACATCCCTAGTCAACTTTCTGAATAACTGCATCAAACAGTATATAAAAGTTCAGAGCAATTCTGAATATATAACAAACTGTTCAATCTCAAGCATCCTCAAATACTTCCCACAAAACACACAAACCATTCGGAAGAGTCCACCAAGCAAGGGACCAGCAAGGTCAAGCCTCTTGTTGCCATAATGATCTCTATCATCTTCAGCTCTACGGCCAAGTGCACAAAGTAGAAGCCGATGAATAATATACCTGGAAAAAATAATTTATTGTCAGCAATAAGCCACAACAACAAATGCTATCTTATTGGAACAAAACGCACCCAAAATAGTAAGCTTTTTTTGTCTCACAGTATTCTCCGACACCAACATGAGGAAGCATTTCCTTTTGAAGGATCTCTTTAGCATACCTATTGGGATGCGCAGAAAATTCGAAATAAGGATTTAAACAAATCACAGGAAAAAAAAAAAATTGCTGCCAAACTAAAGTTGCAAAAATGGCACATACTTGATCCTTTTTTCCTTAGTTACACCAACAGTTGCTCCACGTTTACCAATGTAGTCCAGTGCAACCTGCAGAAAACAATAGCATATAACGAACCAGAAAAACTCAAAAGCCAGCAATAAGACTAGAAAATTAAGCATCAAATTTGGGGCAAAGAAAGGCAGAGACCATTTGCTACAAAAGCTAGCATGCAAAAGTCAAAGCACATAGTGAGTTTAACAGAATCAGTAAGTACAAAGTAATAAAATCAGACTTCTGGTAAAGCAAGCTATCGCATATGTTGCAATGAAAATGATGAGAACAAAAAATTGAATGGTATATGTGAAAATACAAGGGGGAAAAATAACTCCTAAGTTCATTCACAAAGTAGAATTAGAAGAACTTATAATTGAACATGTCCCTATGACACTCGAAAAGAAATTCAAAACAGCAAAAAACTGCTTTAGCATGCGACAGAACAATAGGTTGCTTTCTCAATGAAATAAGCATATACTGTAATAATAGAAGTTCAGCCAACATCATCTTAGCAGAATAAACAATTTACATTTGAATTTATTAGCATTATCAAAGCAAATAGAGAGCATCTCCAACTGTAAACCGCCAAGAAAACACTAAACAAACTACCAAAGAAAGTACCTGTTGATTTTGGATCACAAATGCTTCTTCCAAAGAAGGCCGGAGCAATTCCATCATTTGAGTATCAGAGAAATCATAGCATATGTGCTCTAATATGTCTTTATCTGCAACAAACCCCAGAGCTCGAAACACGATAATGATTGGAATTTCAGTTCGAATATAGGGAAGAGTAGCGCGAATGTACTGCCCTGAAGAGCCCTGAAATGGTTAAGACAAACGAAGAATTTAACCAAACAAAAGTGAGAAATTGGCCCAAACAAGAAACAATAAAACACAGATGTCTCTCTTACCCCTTTAGCACTAGTCCGTGAAAGCATGCGAACAAACATGGTACTGGGTGGTCGGTTCTGGGACTCTGCCATAGACCGAACTTCTGCCACATACGCATACTTATTCGGCTGTCTCTTCTTGAATACATAAACATGATTCGTGCTCATCTTCTCTTGAGCAATCAGAACCTTCTCACTCCCATTGATAATAAAATACCCTCCCTGATCATAGGGACACTCCCCAAGCTCTGTAAGATCCTTCTCCGAATTCCGATACAATGTGCAGTAACTCGACCGAAGCATTATAGGAACCTAATAGCAAAACAACAAAGCAATAACAATATTTCAAATTCCACAATTAAATCCATCAACTATCAATAAAGAATTCGCAATTCACACCTTCCCAATGAAAACTTTAGTGAAATCCTGAGTTTCGGTGACTTCTTCACCATCATGTCCTTTCTTTATCACTCGTTTCGTTACATCCACATACAAAGGGGCTGAGTATGTTAAGTTCCTTAGCCTTGCAGCTTTAGGAAACAAAGTAGCAGTTTCTCCATCAGACTCAGTCATCATAGGCTTACTCAAGTATATCTGACCAAAGCTTATCTTGTATATAGTCTACAATGCAGCCAAAAAGATATAATTAGAGCCTAATTTGTGTTTGATGTACGAAAACCCTAAAAATATAGAAGCGAGTATGTGTACCTCGGCGAAATCGGGCTGGTGGCCGGGGTTGTGCTGGCTCTCGGGCCGAATCTCGATATCGGCCGACTCGTCGACGATTTCCTGCATAGTGTTCTGGATAAACTCATCGAAGGAATCGAGCTGTTGGCGGACCAGTCCTTTTTCTTCGAAGTAGGCAGAGATGACGGCCCACGCGTCCTCCTGCGTGATATCCTCATCTCCATCTTCTTCGTCGTCGTCGTTAAATGGTTGATGCTCGTAATACTGGTCGTCGTCCATGGTCGCAACTGCCGCTACCGATTTTAAATTTTACAAACCTTTGTTTTTTTATTATTATTACTATAGTTTAGTTAAATACTTGATCTTTTATTGATTTTTAATGGATTTTAAGCTTAATTAATTGTTACAGAACTACGTCCTGTGAAAACCCTAGAATGAGGTTTTGTGAGTCGTTGCCAACGAGATGCGAGAACTGATGCGGCTGGTTTTTATTGGGGGCGGAGACTTGAGAATGCGGTGATTGATGTTTTTTGACAGTCGGAACCCAGACGATCCGACCCATGTACCGCTTTCTGGAGACCCGCAACGAGAATTTTAATTAAGAAAATTTTTATTATATTGTAAATTAATTATTTTATATAATTTTTTAATTCATTACAAATTCATAATTTTTTTATTAATTTATATTAAAATTAATTCAGAAAATTTTTATTAAAAAAATTTTTATTGTGAACTTTAGTAAAAAAAAAAAAAAAAATCTCAAATCAAAAGATTGCTGTGGACATGTTGGCATCCACCTGGACAAGTATGGTAATATCCGTACTGTTGGAGTGGGCAGTTGAACAAATCGTTGATTATGCAGCCGACATTTGCAGAAGTAAGATGCTCTTACATTTTATGTGTACTTTATTATAATCAATTTTATTTTTAATTACATTTTTTATTTATTATTTTTTTAAAATGATATTATTTATGTTATTTATTATTTTTAAAGAATGAAAAGAAGTTTTGCTCATCAACTTTTCTATAATATAATTATAGTTATATAGTCCATTAAACGATGACTTTTTCATTTTAAATTAGATATTATTTTTTAAAAAATTTATTTTAAATATTTAATATTTCATAATTAATTTTTAATTTTATTTATTTCTTTTTTATAATAATTACTTTTTATAGAATATATAATATTTTATAAAATAATTAATTAAAAATAAAAAATTTTAGGTGACACCTATTATAAAATAGAGAAAAAGTATAAAAAATAAAAATGGAAGAAAGAATTTGCAATTAATTATTATTAACTAAGAAAGGGAGGGGACCAGATAATGAAGCTTAGGTCCAGGTATACTTCTTTTTTGACTTTGATTTCCTACGCTTACCGTTTACCAAACAAATTTTAGCTTCGAAGCAGCATAGGGAACAAGTGCACCATCCTTGCTCTACTTCTGTATCTGTCTGTCACTTACCTGTATCTACCAGTTTTTACTTGTCCAAATGTTCCATATTTGAAACCTCCTCAATTCTCATATACCCCCTACCATATTCATTAATTCATCCCCACCCCACCTCCCATATTACCATTGCTATCTACAATATCCGTCAAATCCTCCATGGCTATTGGAATCAAGAAATTATTCTCCATTATCCTGAGGCTTCTTGCCTTGGCTGCCACAGTGGTCGCCATGGTTGTCATGGTCAGGAGCCATGACTCGGCTCAAGTATTGAACTTAACCTTCACTGCCAGATATAGCAACACACCCGCATTCAAGTAAGTGTCGTTTTATTTTAGGTTAACACTTAATGGATAATGCTAACTGTTGACATATATGTATAGGTATTTCGTGATAGCAGAAGCAGTTGCTGGTGTGTATACCATTATAGTTATCTTCCTGAGTTCTAAAAGTCTTCTTGGACGCTTAATTGTCATTCTTGATGCGGTAACATATAGACCCATTTTTTCCAGTTATCTTTTATCTTAATGTGTGCTTTGTGCAGTTATTAATTGGATTGGGATAAATATCGCAATTGGATTTACTGTATAATTATATGATGATATACAGGTGACAACTGTGCTGCTGAGCTCAAGCATTTCGGCTGCCTTGGCAATAGCTCAAGTGGGGAAGAAGGGAAACAGTCATGCCGGTTGGCTACCTGTTTGTGGCCAAGTTCCGAAGTTCTGTGACCAGGCCACCATATCTCTTATTGCTGGTTTTGCTGCTGCTGTAATTTACTCAGTGCTTCTTCTCTTCTCTCTGCATGCGGTGCTTACTCCCATTTTTGCCGTAAAGCCTTAATTAAGATTATACATGGTCATTTATTCACTTCTTTGTTTCAGATTATGTAATCAATGTCATTAAGTTTCTCATAAAGACTATGAGGAGGAATTGCAACATTTACTAGTAACAAAAAGTGGCTTTTTTTTTTTACTTGTTTATTTTTTTCATTTCTTTTTGCGGCCATGGACTTGGTCCAAACAAATTGAGACGGCCAAAACCTTCATGGACATATTTAATTCAGTTTGGGAATGAAAATAAAATGTAACTTTTAGAAAATATATAAGTCCATTTTCTTATTTGATTCATTAAAAAAAATTAATTTGAAACTATATAGACACTAATTAAGAAGACCAAAAAATTGTTTTTATATATATAATACCATTATAGTATATATGCTAGTTTGATTAAGAGTACAGAATTCTAAAGAATTCACTAACATGACAAAGGGAGCACACCCACAAAAACATGAAATTATGATGAAATCCAACTTTAAGGTCCTTTTTTTTTTCTCGGATTTACGAGAACTAAAGAATTTGATTCAACTTGCTATTTAAAGACATAATTTGATTTAGTTCAATAATTTATATAGATTTTTTAAAATTTAAGTATTTCAAATTAATTTTTTCTCGCTATTTGTAGCTTTGTTTAAAAAAACTCAGAGCTTAAGATTAAAACTAATATCTTTTAATTTGATTCCAATTAAAATTAAAACTAAGATCTTTTAGTTTTCAAAAATAATTTCAATATAGAGATGATCTTGACACTCTTCGTCTATTATTTGGCACTCTCACCAACAATAGATGGTCAATATCGATGAGAGCAGTATTAAGAATATCAAATACTTAGAGAGTATCAAAATCATCTCCCTCTCAATATCATTAAATTAAAAGTGTCATTGGTAAATTAGTTTTCAAAGTTAAAAATACATTCAAGTGTTAATTATTCGAAAGCCCCCGACATAATTAACTAACTCGTTTTTATTTTTTATATTATGTCAAAAAAAAAAATTCCCTTTACATTATTTAGTTATTCTGTTAGATTTTTAATAATTTTACTGTTAACTAAAAAAAGTTTAATTATTTTGAGTCCCCAATATTTTTTTTTATAATTAACTAACTCGCCTTTAATTCTTGAAAATTATATAACATATTTTCATCATTTGTTTTCATTATATTTGATTGATACTTTTGTTGAATTTCCTATTAAAATATTCATAATATCTTTATTATTATATGAAATTTTAAAATCTAACCATTTTATCTCATAAAATACTATATATCGGTACTATCATTTAATAATGAATTTTAAAAAATAATTATATTCATTGATTTTTATTTTATCAGAAATTATTTCAAAATAGTCCAACCAAATCCTATTAGTAAGGTAAACAAAAATAAAAAAAGAAATTGATATTTTTAACTCATGAAAATAGCAGTCATTTCCTCCAAAATGTCAAGCTATTAGTTTCTTTTGATAACCAATGCAAAACCACTCCAATTAAGAACATCAATGATGTTTGAAAAACTAGTAATAGGAAATTATATTTAAGAAGAAAGGTATTAATACTGGATTTAGACGCAAGACAATCAATATTACATAACATATCAATTATTCATATAATTTTTAAAATTTAAGGATGAATTAACAAGTTGTGAACAACATAAAGAGTTTAAGTAATTAAATTTTTTTCAATTAATAATAAAAATATTAAAATCTAACTCGATGACTAAATAATGTAAAAAAATAAAATGATATTTTAGCATAATATAAAAAATTAAAAGAGGAGTTAGTTGATTTATGTCAAAAACTTAGGACTAAAAGACTTCATATTGAAATGCTATTTTAAACCCATTTGTTTTATAGAAATAACTTATTTATTGAAGAAAATATTTTTTAGAAATTTATTTTTTAACATCTAAAATATATTATAAAATATTTTTAATTTATAAAATTATAATAAAATTTAGACTATAAATATTTTATTTTTATATTATTTAATATTTAATATATAAAAAACATATTAAAATGAAAATTTTGATAATATCATCGATAGCTAGTGATTCTATTGATTGCGATTATAATAATAAAAAATTATCAATGATAAGAAATATATATATAATTATTTTTATTCAAATAAATTTATCAAAATCTAAACATAACTTTTTTAAAAAGAAATGATTTAATTTTATATTGATTAAAAAATATTTTATTAATTAATTTTTTAACGGCACAAAGCACTAAAAAAAATGAAAAATATTTTCCCTTGCTAAACTAAACAAACCGAGCTTACCGTTTGGATTTCATTTAAAAACATATTAGGTTTGCTTATTCGATTTTAATTCAACCAAATGTGCCTTCACCAACAATTCATGAATCTTGTATCCACAGGCTTCATCTGATAGCAAATGCATATTCCAACTCTAATTTGGTCTTAAATTTAAGTCACCCTTCTCCAATTGTAACTTAAAAAAAAAAAATCCGTGAATCTTCCATTCCCAAGGGGGCATATCAACCATGAAAAACAACGTTGGGACAATAATCACTTGCCCGATATTGCGTGGCTCTACACCAATAGTAATCGATCTCCACAAGGCAATCAGATATTTTATTGTCCTCACCATCCAATGATCAAGAAGACCATATGATCACCAGCTACGATGGTCCATACTCGATATTTTTCCTCATAGGAGAAGAGCTAAATGGGAGACAAAAACAAGAGATTAGAAATAGCTAAATAACTATACTGTTCTTGCCATAAAGACACAAGCTTTGAGCGTTTGATTTTCAACCCACAGCACAAGATGGCATGTGGAATTCTCACCTTCAAGATCCCTCTATGTTCAGGCTTCAACTCCATATCTAATTCAAGAAAACATGCGAAGCACCCTACTAGACTTGCAATTCAATGCTCAAATTCTACTCCAGACATGCCTTTGGCGACTGGTAAGTTCAAAGGTCATTTCTTTGCTAGGATAATCTTTCTTTATTGTGCTTAATGGATTAAGTTTTTTCTTTGTTAATTCAAGAACCAATCTAATTATGAAGAGTCCAATATTCTAACTGTTTCTGTGAACCTTAATTGTGAGTTTTTCTGGGTTTAATTGGGATAACCCTTATTATATTATTTCAAGGAAATAATGTTATTTGATGGTTTTTGGCTTTTTGCATAAAGAATTGTAGCGGTGGAAAATCACAAAGTTTGGTATGACAAAATAGAATTCAGAGATCTAGCATTTGATGATGCATTTTTAGGTGCAAAGACTCCTTTTTAAGTTGTATGTTTATTAGTTGCAACTGTCTTAGTAAGTTAGCATATTCAGATGTTGAAAGAGATGTTTGTTGCTTGTGCCAATCGAAACACAGAGTGTATGTTGGCGCAATTTTAATAGTTGTCGAAGACATTAAGAAGCTGAACCCCGTTGGGCACCTTTTTAAATGAAGTGTTCTCTAAATGAAAATGTTTGACTGAGGAATACACCTTCTCATATTATGTCTGAATGACAACTGGATATAGAATTTTTAGTAAACAACCCGTCCCAGTCATGATTCTTTCTAAACAATTTTGTGAAATTCTCCACATGAGATTGATTTGAGCTATTGATTTTTGACAGAGATGCTTCAAAATGATGCTTCTGTTACTGGTGGTGCATATGGTTTTAAAGGTGCAACAATATCACTCACTCAGAAGTTGTTGTCATCGTCGAAGAAGGTCACCATTGTAAGGCATGGGCTTAGCTCTTGGAATGAAGAGGGTAGAGTTCAGGTTTGTTACTTCCTGTAGATTACGTATTTCTCATCCACAACTGTTGAAATTTTCACTGATTGTTTGATTGGTATATGCATATATAGGGAAGCTCAAACTTATCTGTCTTAACTGAAACTGGAGTGAAGCAAGCAGAGAGATGCAGGCAAGCCTTGGCAAATATACACTTTGATCGGTGCTTTTCAAGTCCAATATCTCGTGCCAAGGTTTGTTTGCCATGATGACTATGCTAAATAAGGTTTTTTTTTTAAAAAAAAAATAAAAAATCTCAAATGACAACCATTGGTTTGGTGTTCTTGCAGTCCAGTGCTGAAGTCATATGGCAGGGGAGGGAAGAGCCGCTAGTTTTCCTTGATTCACTGAAGGAGGCCCATCTGTTTTTCCTTGAAGGCATGAAAAATGGTCTGTCACCTTTTATTGTATTTGTTCAGTCAGTTTTGGAACTTGAGAGCTGCACTTACACTATATGTTTCTGTTTTTCATATGTTATTCATTGTCACATTCACACATCCATCAGACTAGTCATATTTTAGTCTTCTATGATGTCAACTTATTTATAACTTGGCTGAACTTTAAGAACCTTTGTAACTTGGCTGAACTTTAACAGCCTTTTCAACTATAACTAAGAATATGTTTCTATCTACGCTGAAGCTTGTTGATACTAGTTAGCAAGCTGAGCTTTTGAACAACATGGAACTCTTATTCTTTCTACAATTTCTGTAAGACTAAATCACTTTCAGTCTTTGGAGGCAGTGGATGCTAGAGAGATATATCCTAAGGAGTTTACAACATGGAGAGAAGATCCTGCTAATTTTTATGTGCATGGTGTATACCCTGTACGAAAACTATGGGGCACAGCTGGGGAAGCTTGGAGAGAAATCTTGCTGTCACCTGTGAGCTCTTGCTTTCCCTTCCTGTTGTTATTTTCTAAAATTGATGTAAATGCAAGTGATGTAAGAATCTTTCTCATGCATCAGGGGGAGAATTTTTTGGTTATCACACACAAGTCAATCTTAAGGGCACTAATCTGCACAGCTTTGGGGCTAGGGCCAGAGAGGTATGTCTTAGTGTTGTTGGCTTACAGGACAGTTACTTGGTATAGTCCTTGTAAGATATTGAATGCTGACTCTTGAATAAAGTTCTCTACCATGAAATTTGATATGGCTTTTATATCACGATAATGGATTTATTAGTTTGTTGGCCTTAATGCTAAGAACAGTTCTTGTCTTTCTGTCTATCACTAGTCATTTGTGATTGTCATGATTGTCACATAATAGACCCACTTCAAAGATCAAAACAAAGCATATTAGAATTCAGAATAAGTTATGGAGCAAACAAACTCTCCTTTTGTTTTCAATGTTGAAATATTTAAAATGGCAATGACACTTTTCTGCTGCTTTTTGTTAGAATTCAACCCTAAAAATACTTTTGTTGCCTCAGGTTCCGAGCAATTGATGTGAATAATGGTGGCATATCAGTATTTAAATTCAATAGAAGAGGAGAAGCAATGCTCCAGTCTTTGAATTTGACCGCCCACATGTGCAGTGATCATGTCTATCGATATTGAACTTTCAATGTCCACTGAAGCAAATTGTGCTGAATGGAACATTCACCAGAAACAGCAGTGCAGTACTCATAGGGCGATGATGAGTTGGCTTTGGGCTAAAGAGTTGTAAATCATTACAATTTCAATCTCATTTACTTCCAATATGGAGTAGAAAAACTCAGGTTTCAGTTTTTCTGTAATGAATGCGATGCATCACTTCCTCCAGGAAGTGAATTCCATATATATATATAGTAATCTTGAGATGAATCATAATTGCAAAACTTGGATGTTCTGTTAAAATGTTGTTTTGTTTTTTCAAGCTCTTTGCTGAACATTTCTTTACTCGTCACATATGGTAGCAAAGACTTAGCACAATTCAGAACAGGCGAACATGCCAAGCCTGCAAGAATAAACTTGGTAGAGATCGCATTTCACAGATAACTTTTTGGCTGTCTTGGTTGGAAACTGATGCAAGTAAAGGAACTTATGCAAAGTTAAAGGTTTTTGGCAGCATGAATCATTGGAAATGTCATCGAGAGTAGTTCATAAAGTGAATATGAATCTTGATGTGTTTCTTTGTTGAGTACTTATGGTCAAAGCATGCTAAAGATATATTTGATTAACGGAGCCATAAACTTGTGTTTGGGAAATTATGTAGAGAGAAAATAAATTTTATTTTTCTTTCTTTATTTTCTCTCTTTATGTTTGGATAACAAAGGGAGAAAAGAAAAAAAAAAAAAAATTCTCCTCATGTTTAGATAAAAAAGAGAAAAAAGAAAATTGTTATCTCATAAATTTTCTATTTTACCCTTTTATTTAAGAAAATAAATAATATTTACTTGCTAAAACAAATTAGAGAGAAATATGAAACATAATAAAGTCACTAGTTTCAAAGTTATGTTTGTCTAATGTTTCACATTAATTAAGCATTAATACATATTATCATAATAAAGTCACTACTTTCAAAGTTATGATTGTTTAATTTTTTCACATTAACTAAACGCTAATACACTAATATATGCATTATGGGAAAAATTGTCAATTTATAACAATTACCTCCAATCTTCATATTTTCTCTTCAATCTAGAAAGAAAATAATAGAGTTAAAATAAAAGTTATTTTTTTTTTTTCTATATTTTCCTTCTTTTTCAAACAAAGGAAAATATTTTTTTTTCTTTATATTTTACTCTTATTTTCCTCCCTCCTAAACACAGGAAAAATTTTATTTTCCTCCCTTCTAAACACAGGGTAAGTTTTCTTAAACTATGAATTTTAATTATGGTACTGAAACATGTTAACCTCATATATCGAGCCAATGATTACAATTTATATGTTAAATAGCGCTTCAAGAATAATTGAAAATTTCAAAGTACTGTAACCATCATCACATTATTGTGTTTCAGTTGAAGAGCACAGAAGATAGTACGTACTATCACCTAAAAAATTATTAATATATAAAGAAAACATAACGCACTGGATCTAGCAGGTTTGCCCGAGAGGTTAAGGGGGAAGACTTAAGATCTTCTGTACATAAGTACGCGTGGGTTCGAACCCCACAGCCTGCAGTTTTTTTGTTTTTGTTTTTTATATTAACTTTATCAATTCCACCATATCTTTTTTTTTGCTTCCCAATATAACCATAGTAAATTTATTAATTCCATTTTTTCATTATGATTTTTTCTAAAAACTAAAAAAAGTTAATTACTATTATTTTAAATATTAAGATTAAGATCCTTTCATATTTGGATAAATATGAATAATTATGTTTACAAGATATCAATTATTAAATTTAAAATTAATTTATTATATTATTTTCAAAAATATTTTTATTTTCTAAAAATTTAAATTTCTTTTAATAAAAATCCCAATCATATAATTTGAACCAAAGGTTGAAAATTATGTAAACATGATAAGTCATGTTTAAATAAACGTAAGATTATTTAATCTTAAATAACAATTTTTAAAAACTAATAAAAATTAGTTAGTATTATTCGATAATATGATCAAATCTTAAGAAAATATAGTATCATTAGAAAGTTTTTTTTTAAACAGAAAATAACTATATTGCCCACAAATAAAAAATCATATTTATTAAAAAGTTTATTTTATAATATTTAAAAATTTTAATTATTTATAACTTATATAATTATCTTTATTTATATGAGTGTAAAATTAAACAAATTTACTAATTTAAGCATCTAATAATTATTTTAATTACGTGCAACAAAAAAACTATTTATTAAAAATATGATTATGAGAGAAGGTAATATTTCCAATTTTTGCTAACATTGTCTTTTTACTCCCAAAACTCATATAAAAAAATATTTACAATCATTTAGACAAAAAAAAAATCTCTTTTAATTTTCATCTGAACTAACGCCAAATATACTTGTTTTCAATATTAATGCCAAACATGTTCATACTTAACTAGTTATTATATTAATTTATTCATAAATTATACCCAAAATAATAGTAATCATATTACCATACATATGAAAAATATATATTAACTTGTACAAACTTTAAATCTACCTTAATGGACAAACAATACATAATTTTTCTGTGTTTCAAAGATTAATCAAATCATATTTAAATAAGCAAATTATATTAAAAAATTATGTAAATTACGGATTGTTATATTTTAATTTAAACATTATACTCATCGATGTTTCTAAATAAACTCAAACATGTTAATTAATTCAAGTTTGTTTATTTTAATTTAATAATTAAATATTTTCAATCTCACCACACCTATAACAATGAAAATTAAGTATATGCACGAATTTAAAATATCATGTGTCTTTGCGATTAAAATATTTAATTATTTAGTAAATTACATTTTTAAATTGTCAAAACAAATATTTTAGATTACAATAATAAATTTGAACTCATGTATATAACGCAAAAAATTTTGGGTGGCTAAAAAGTAAGACGAAATGCATATTTTAACTCTTAAATTTTTTGTGTTTATATTAATAAATTCTTAAATTATTATTTAAGTATTGCGCTTTTAAATTTTTATTTTTTTTATGTTACTAATGACTTTTTTGATAGTTTAAAAGACTTGATATATATAAATAATCATGAATCGAATCTAGCTGTTACCGGCACTAGAACTTAAATCCCAGTAAATCTAATCTTTAAAAACTCAACTGTAAATATGTAATTTAAAAGATATAAACCATGGTACAAACTAATAATTACATTCTAAATCTTCTTCTCTTGGACCGTGAAGTTTAGTAATTAGAGCTCTAATTAACACTTCTACTCAAACTTCCATTAATTCTTTATGCAAAACTAAATTATTGAAAGTGGGGTGAGCCTAAATATAGAGAAAAATAATATTTTTCAATTACACAAAAATGCTACATATTTTTTTTTAAAAAAAATATAAGTTTAAATCATATAGTCAAATAATTATCGAAGGCACAAAATAAATAGGTAAATTCAATCAATTAATAAAAAAATAATATTTTGCAAACATATAAAGATAATAAAAAAATAAAATTAAAAATATCTTCACGAAAATTATTTTAATCTTAATAATTCAGGTCCTTATTGAACAAATCATTTTAACACAAAATCCTCTCACCTCACCTATAACTCCACAATAATTAAATATAAATGCGGATATGTCAAAGCAATTTCAAAGAAAGTATCAAAAACTCCTTTATGTACAAATTAAACAGACAGGTAATAAGTTTTATGTTGAACTCAATTAAATAGAATCTTTTAATGAAATCAAATAGAAGAAGTTTATAATAATAGAATTTGTGAGATCAATTATTAACGTTGAAATTTTATATACTTTTCAAAAAAAAATCATCAACAATAGATTTCATTAATAAAATATATATAATAATTACAATCCATGACTACAAAAGAATTTCAGTAATGATATCACTAATGTATATATAATAAAAAATTAACAAATTTTATATTGAAAATAATTTAGAGGATAATAGTTAATATTTAAGATTTTTTTGAAAAAAATAACATATTCACTAGTCAAAGATAATGTGCTGATGGTGCCAAATTTTTTTTTAGTATAAAGAAATTGTTTCAATAACAAAAGAAAAACAAATCAAATTCAAAGCTGAATTAGCCATTTTTATAACAATGAAAGAAAGAAAAAAACAGAAAAATAATAAGGTAAATGGTTTGTTAATTAAAGGTAAGAGCAATGATAATTAGAACGAATATAATTAAAAAGAAAAAAAATATTACCAATAATAAACTTTGAGCCGAAGCAATTAATTGAAGGCATGAATCAAGAGCTAAACATCTTTATTTTAATTTGGTTTTCTGGCAAGTGCTTTTGAGAAAAACCAACAAAAGCAGATTGGTGTAGGAAAAAAAAATCTAGTTATGAACATGTTTATTTTAAAGATTTATTAGTTGTAAAAAAATCTTTAATGACAAAAAAAAAAGTCTTAAGTGCTTAATGCATACAAACAGTAGTGCAGAATTTATTAACATAAATATAAAAATTTTAGAACCCAAAATATGATGTAGAAGGGAGATTAAGCATAACCTGTTCTATTATGGTCATGAGGTAAGTTTTGGAACATTGATGGATGATGGATTGTTCGATTGCCTTCCGAAGTTCTGATTATGCAAAATCAGAAGTTCTAAGACAAATGCAGATGTGACAATTGAAGAATTGTTGTACAGAAACTTATTAAAGATCTGTGGTAGAATGTGTTTAATGCTTCTACTGTAAGTATTTTAAACGATATACCATATACATTCCAGCAAAGATCTCTGCTTCCATATCAACTGTTACTATACTAAGATGAAACTAAAAAAAAAAAAAGTATCTAACATTTTTCATAATAATAATAATAATGTATTGATGAGAAATATCAATTCTTAGCTTGCACTTCTATTACACTTGCAATAATTAATGTTTTCAAAACTGAATCAAATCGATGGATTAGTAAAATTAAAAATTAATTAATAATTCAATTTGATTGAGCATAAAAAAACCGATTAAGTCTCTAAATCAAATTTATTGAAGTCAAACCGGCAGTAAAAAAAAACTTTGAAAATATTAAATATTCAATTAATAACTTTGTACACTATAGCCAAGAAAACATGACATTAAATGAGATTGAATAGCAAGGATAGCATGAGATTTGAAATTTGATCCTCCATGCATTGGTAGAAGGCCAACGGGCAACGGGCAATGGAATTAGCTTGGCTCGTTAAAAAGAATTCCTTATTATAGATCTTACCAACCAATTAGTTAATCCAATTGTAACCATTTGATTAGAGGAAAAAAGTGGAGAAGTGGGGACAGCGAATGGAGATGTAGAGCTGCATTTTTATGGATTTTATAGCCAATTTAGTCCACCAGAGATAGATGCGTTAGCAATTTCAAATTGAAAAACATTAATTCTTAATTTCTTATACACATTTTTTTTGTTTGAACCAATTCACATTTGTGGTTTTATTTCTCAAATAAGTTATAAACTCAGTCAGTGTTTATATATATATATATATATATGAATTTTTGAATATTTTTCAGAATTTTAATTAAAAATATAAAATTATAAAAATTGAATTATATTAATCTAATCAGTTAAATCAGTTGAATTAATTGAACCGTATTGTTTACAACCGAAGGAAAAAAAAAACCCAAAAAGGCAGCCCCCCCAAAGACAAACTAATCCTCGTACGTATCAACTCTATCCCAAACAGCAGTTCACAACGACGTGTTTCACAAAGCAATGAAGTACTATATGAAGAAACGCTGCTTCTACCTTTTCTCTTTCTTCCTAAAATTTTTCGTCGAGATGCACTTAAGTACCGTGGGCTCTCACCTTGCTCACTGATCACTTCTCCTCACTTCTTCATTAGCGCGTGGTCAAACTCTCCCCTCCCCCACGCATTTTCCACAAAAACCGTTAAGGATAATCGTCAGCAGAAGAGGCACCAGCACTTGAAAAGCTGCTTTTTTTCTTTTTTTTTTTTTTGCTCTGCCTTTCCCTAACTCGTCTCTTTGTTTATGTCCGGCACAACATGAAAACAGAGCAGAAAACGCTTCGGATTTTGTGAACCAAACACAACCTTAACCTCACTTCTCCATGAGTATGCGACCACCCACGCTTGACCTCAAGGGCCCTCACGCGCCGCCACCATTACCGCGGATTTACAACATAATCCCAATCCATGATCTCCTCTCTGACCACCCCTCCCTCCGCTACCCGGAGGTCCGAGCCGCCGCATCCGCCCTCCGTAACGTCAGCAACCTCCCTAAGCTGCCTTTCGTGGTGTGGGAACCGCACTTGGACTTGATGGATTATCTAGGCTTACTTTTTGGGTTCCAAAGGGACAACGTGAGGAATCAGCAGGAGCACTTAGTCCTCCACCTGGCCAACTCCCAAATGCGGCTGGAACCGCCGCCCACGATTCCCGACGAGCTCGACCCCAAGGTCCTTCGCGGTTCCGTACCAAGTTGTTGAGTAACTACACGTTGTGGTGCTCCTTCTTGGGCCGGAGAGCCCAAGTAACTGTCTCTAGGCGAAGCGGTAATAATAATAATAATAATGAGACGAGGAGTGAGCTGCTTTATGTTGCTTTATATCTTTTAATATGGGGGGAATCGGCTAATCTCCAGTTAATGCCGGAGTGTATTTGCTATATATATCATCATATGGCTATGGAGCTTAATCAGGTTCTTGATGAATGGCCTGATCCTAATGCTGGCAGGCCTTTCTTGCCTTCTATTTATGGTGAATGTGCGTTCTTGAAGAGTATTGTTATGCCTTTTTATAGTACAATTAAGACTGAGGTGAACAATAGTAATAATGGGAGTAAGCCACTTTCGGCTTGGAGGAATTATGATGATTTGGAGTAGGAGATGTTTTCGGACGCTGGGTTGGCAAATAATTTTGGGTGTAATTATTTCGATACGGTAGAGAAGCCAAAGAGGCTAGGGAAGACTGGGTTTGTGGAGCAGAGGTCGTTTTGGAATATCTTTAGGAGTTTTGATAAGCTCTGGGTTTTGCTCATTTTGTTTTTGCAGGCTAGTCTCATTGTTGCTTGGCAGGGTACTGAGTATTCCTGGGATGCGTTGGAGAGGCGTAATGTGCAGGTCGAGTTGTTGACTTGTTTTATCACCTGGGCTGGGCTTAGGTTTCTACAATCTATTCTTGACGCAGGAACTCAGTATAGCTTGGTTTCTAAGGACACGATGTTGCTTGGGTTGAGGATGTTGTCAAAGAGTATGGTTGCTTATGGTTGCTTTGACTTGGACTCTTGTGTTTGGGGTGTTCTATGCGAGGATTTGGAGTGCAAAGAATTCTGCTGGGTTTTGGTCTACTGACGCAAATGATAAAATTGTGACATTTCATGAGGCTGTCTTGGCGTTTGCTATTCCCGAGTTGCTGGCTCTGTTGTTTTTTGTACTTCCTTGGATTAGGAATGCACTCGAGGAATTGGACAGGAGTATTTTGTACGTGTTGACGTGGTGGTTTCGTACGCCTATTCTTCTCGGGCGTGGGCTGAGGGAAGGGCTATTTAACAATTTGAAGTATTCCTTGTTTTGGGTTGTAGTATTGGCTTCAAAGTTTATATTCAGCTATTACCTTCAAATTAAGCCTCTGGTTGCTCCAACAAGGGCTCTTTGGAATCTTAGGAATGTAAATTACAATTGGCATGAATTTTTCGGCGGACAGGTGTTCTATTGCTTGCTCTCAATCAAGCACAAGAGCTAGCCGCTGCGCCGGACAGGTGGATTTGGTTAAAAATAACCAATAATGAGGATCGGCGGTATGCAGTAATTGAAGCCTATGATAGCATCAAGCATTTGCTTCTTAGTTTTGTCAAATATGGCACAGAAGAACATTCCATTGTTGGAAAAAATTTTTAAGAGATAGACAACAACATTCAGTTTGAGAAGGTCACTGAGGCTTATGACGTGAGAAAATTAGAACGTCTCCATTCCAAGTTAATATCACTTATTGATCTTCTGATGGGACAGAGGAAGGATCCTAGTAAGGCAGTGAATTTAGTGCAGGCGATATACGAGCTTTAATAAAAAATTAGTAAAGGACAGTGAAAAAAATATTTATAAAAATAGAATATATCAAAA
>CATIWR010060879.1:0-15028 GCA_949677035.1 Omphalea diandra
ACCTCAATGTCTATATTGTTTTTAACTGCGTTTAGGAGGAGGCTGAATGAATGATTCAACACAACACAAAAAATCAGGACGCCTGTTATCTTCTTGCTCTGCGTTACATCATCTTATTTACGTGCAACTAATGTAGTAATATCTAAACGAGATCCCCATATACATAGGAGTTAATTATTCAATAAATCACTGAGGCTCCGTTTGATTCACATAAAATAATTTATCTAAAAAAATATTTTTTGAGGAAAATATTTTATAACTAACATATTTTTTGGTATTTGAAACCCATTGTAAAAAATATTAATTTTCTTTTTATTTATAAAATTATAACAAAATTTAGACTAAATGTTTTATATTTATACTATTTATTATTTAATATGATAAAAATATATTAAAAATAAAATTTTTTTGTGAGTCTCACTAATCACTGGTGATGACGTCGATTGATGATGATAGGTGATAGGTGTCGGTTGTCAATGATGATCAATGATAATATATATATATATATATATAATTTATTTTTCATTTGAATAAATTTATTAAAATTTAGAAAATGATTGTTTTAAAAAAGTCACTTTTTTAAAAAATAAATTAATTTTTATTGATTAAGAAAATATTTTCTATAAACTAATTTTTCTGGGTGTACAAAAAAGTATTTTTCATGGAACAAATTGAGTCATCCTTAGAAGAATTTATAGATTTTGCTATTAAATAATTCTGTTGTGACTTCCAATGGAATTGCTATAAACTCAACAGCAACATAAAGGACAGTGGTTTCATGTTCAAAGTTGCATTATTCTCTCTAACACAGCAGATGGTTTGTTTTTTATCGATGCATTTTCCTTTTGCTTCTTTTAAAAATAGAAATATTTTTATAAATCTAATAAAACTTTCTTTTTATTTCCATTCCTACTCTGCTCTATCAACCTCCCTTCCCCTTGGGAGATTCGTGTTTATAATAACGGCAAAGGCGTTAAATTTATTGCAAATTTATTGGCAACTCAATTTTATTCTTTGAAGGTGATGTCCACAATGAGCTTCCAATAGGCTTCCTCACTTATATACAGGGGCAGTAGTGAGCGGGTTTTCCATTTCGTCGTCTTCTTCCCATTAGGAATTGACATTAGACATGGTTGAATGATTTCATTTTTTTTTAATTTAATTTTATATAAATTAATAGTTAAAATAATATTATCAGATATTTGTAATTTTATTTTCTGATAACGAAATTATATTTTTTTTTTGGCAATATATATTTTAAAAGTGCATCCTCAACATCAATCTAGTGTAATTAAAAGAATTAATTAATTTCTCAAAATACTAACCATAAAAAGTTATTCGAGATGACAGAAAAACTTTCACGATAAAAAGTTTTTAAACTAATTTACTATATTTGCGTATATATTATAAATTTCATATTTGACATGTATAATAATTAAAAAAAAAAAATCTTAGCTTACATAAGAATAAAAATAATTAACGATGTCATGAACAAACTCCCCCACAATCAAAATCAATTAATTAATAATGAAATTTTTATTTTTTATTTTTGTTTCTAATAATTTGATTTATTTTAAAATATAGAAAGTTTATTTTTCATGCTCTTATTCAAATTTTGGATTTAAATAACTCTTAAATCCAAATATAGAGATTAAATTAACAAAATAAAATTAATTTAAACTGATGTACCTTTTAAGGAAAAAAAAAAAAAAAGTCACCCATTATCTACTGAAATAATTTAGTGACCAATTTGAATAAAAATAGACGTGACTAATAATAAAATTATAGCTATTGGAATACCACGAGTGCAAATTACTCCCTACGGTACGCTTCCGACATTTTAGGAGTAACAAGTCATGAGAATCATGATACTCGCAAGAGTATAGTAAAATACCAGAAGACACTTTTGTACGAGTAAAAACGGATCTTGAACATAACTTAAAGACCCAACCCCACAGTACGACCATCTCTTCGTCGAAGACCAGCCGTATACTGCTTCTCTAAATCCATATGCAGTTCCTTCTGCTTCTCTGCTTGAAGTCGACCACTGCCATCTTCGTTGTCGGGTCCGTGTTCGACCTTCACATCGCCCTTCACACCCTACAATTGGCCATAGGTACCAAGGCAACCTCAGACTCTAAAACTGTGTTAGTAGGTGAACTAACCGAGACAAAAAGTTCATGTACAACTATGCACTAATTGCTTCTCCATGACATTTCAATTCTTCAACAATCTGATAACATAACCTCTTGCAGAAGTAGAAAACTTGGGAAAACGAAATGAGATTTACCATGAGTTTGTTGAACTTTTCTTGTCTTTCACGGTCACCAAACAGTGCAGTATCCCACCTGTGACCAGACTGTAAAAAGGAAAGATGGTATAACAATTATTTGGATAAAATGTCAATGCTGGCGGTGTAAAGGATCCACAGGCTGAGGCATAACTGAAAAAATCATCAAAAATACCTCTTCTGAAGTTGTGCTGTTTTTATTGCCCCAAAGCAACTTCTTCTTCTGCTCAGTGGACATGAAGCCCACCCCAACAAGGTTCCTGTTAACTGAATTATGCAGGGAGGAACTTTCAATTGAAAACAAGTTCAAGAGGTTCAAGATTATCAGTATATTATTTCATGTTAGCATCCATAGCATCCTTGGAACTCAATATCAATTTATTTCCACAGCACTTGAAGGAATATTATCTGATGCACTATAATGATGCCAGATATGGTTAGGATGAGAGGCTTCCTATACACATATTCAAAATTTGTCTGATTAGTCTTTCCAGCAAGGACAAAAGCTTGTGCTCACAAGCGTATGAAAAGTAAAATAATAAATATAATACTAGAATTGTCCAATAGTGAATTTTTGTTATCCCTTATACCAAGGAAACTTTTACATGGTATCTTTGCATTTCTCAGGATGGGTAACTGCCACATTTCATATTGGTCCCGCTACCATTCCCACTCTCATGACATTTAAGTAGAGACTGACTAAGAAAAAATTTGGTGAAAGACACTCGGTTCTTGACTTTCTATTAGTATCTTATCAATCTCCATCTTGGAAGCATTATTCTGAATTTACATATATGTCCACAAATTCAGTATCAATTAGTTGGTGAGATTCAAGTTAAAACAGCACCGAGCCCAACCCACCTGTGGCCCATATCTCGAATAAATGTCTGGATTCAGAAATCATTTACAAATTCCAGTATATGATGGATTTGTATCCTTGACGTCCTGTACTAGGAGAAGCACTCGACAGGATCTCTCACAATTTTAAGACGAAAAATAATGTAACAAACTCATAAAGAAACTAAATATAAATATATCAAAGTTCCTAATGTATCACATAAATATTCAAATAAGTATTTAAAATAAAATAAATATAGTAATAAAATTAAATAAATACAAAACTTATAAATTGATATTGAGTTCCAAGGATGCTATAACAAAATTAAATAAATACCCTAGGTCGACTTATTTCTAGACAAGTTGAATTGCTACTTGCTCGGACCGTAAAAGATGAAAGAATACTATCTAAAACCTCCTTGAGGTTATACAATATAACATGAGATATGTTTCAATTCCTTATTTGTCGAGTACTGTTAAAATTAACACTTGACCTACTTTCCTTCTAACAAAGATGAAAAGTGAATGGCAAGAGATATAGGACATAGACCATTAGTGTGGTTGCTCAAAAATAAAATATGAAACAGACATGAAGGTATCAAATACCTAATTCAGCAGCTTTCATTGCAGCAACCTTTGCCGCATTGAGGTCATTAGCAGCTTCCAAGTTAGTGGCATGGGCCTGTCCCACAGTGACTTTACCATTTACCTCCTCAACTTGCTTTGAAGATTGCTTTTCATTTACTACAGTTGCAAAGGACTTGGTCAGTAACAGAATTTAAATAAAAATAATTGTAAAACAACAAGAAACCAAAATACAATGAACAACATAAAATAACCAAAGGACTACCATCTGTATTGTAATCAGCATCCCTGCCAGAACTAAGTAACTTTGGCTTCTTGGCTAGAAATTCGTGATTTTCACTCCCACTAACAGGCTTATCTTTATTTGGCTCCCGCGGCGATCTATTGTACCTATCCTTATCCTTTTTAGCATCTGATTCATCAGGTTTCTTCTTTTCCTTTTGACTGTGCAGTTCATTGCGATCATTCTTATAAGATTCTCTGTAGCAATGTATAGCATGGTCCCTTCCATCATTTCGATACCCCCTGGATTGTTCATAGTAGAGTGCACGATCACTTTTGTGATCACAAAAAGTCCTATCTTTTTTCTCATCCCGACCATCTCTGTCCCGCCGATCCCTATCCCTATCCTTCTCCTCAGAAGTCAGAGAATGTTTCTCACCAGGTCCACCTCTGTCAGTAGATGTATCTTTATCCCTAAACTTACGACGATCCAAGGATAATGAGTCTCTCCCTTTATCCTTGCTTCTATGCCCTGAACTATCATATCTTTCACCAGAATGTTTGTCTGCATTTCGCATATAGTCTCTCAAGCTACCAATACCATGCTCACTTTCTTCTCTCATATGATCAGAATGAGTAGCACCCCTTGAGTCCCGGTGGGAAAGGGATGATGCCCGGTAACATTTCTCTTCATTATCCCCATGCTTCTCCTGTTTGCTGTACTCATCATGCCTACAATATCCATATCCATGGGAATTCCTAGAGGCATATCGATCAGAATGTCTATATGAATCTTTACCATGCTGACTCCAACCAGAATCCCTGTCTAATTCTCTTTCATCATTATTCTTTCTTTGTTGATGTTCAGAAAATTTTGCAGCATCTCTTGAAGAGAAAGAACTAGCGCCATGTTCAATCTTAGGACTCTCTGTAAAAGAAAATTACAACCGTAGTTAAGTACCGCACAGACAGTGAAGCAACATGAAACACCTTCAAGCTGCTCCAAGATCTTTAAGCTAATAGTCAACCATTAGCTCCCAAAACCATTATTGTTCAGACCTCAACATTCTGTCTCAACATATGACTGACCATACAAAACATCCCAAATAAAAACAACATACATAATATCAAACTGAGAGCTATATAGTTGCACAACTTCAGATAAGCCGACTATAATAAAAGAAAGAAAAACATCATTAGCTGTTCCAGGCATGAAATTCAAAAAAGTAATGAAGGCAGTTCAAACACATGATTCTACAAATGATTTATATAAGATGGCTAAATAAGATGAAGCAAAATGATAACTGCAAACACTACTAATATAGTTGAGTATATTCAGTCAGCTGAATAAGATGTGCCAGTAGTTGTTAACTTTGAAAACTCATGACCTATTTATCCTTTTGAACTTGTTACTTCCAGTCATTATTAGCATATTATTAACAATATAAGGAAACAATTACCATGGAAAGGATAATATGTCGCTTGCTAAATTTAAGAATCAAGGAAAAGAGAAAAACAAACAACAAGGTGAAGTTTTTTAGTGGTGCTGAAACATCAATAAGATATTCATCTAACGGCTACATATAATGAAGCTCAAAAAAAGATTATTTTATCACACATTAACTGCCTGGGAAAAACTTGACCCTTGAAGCCCAAGCGTCTTCCAGCTAAATAAACCAAATACCAGTAAAATATATCCAACTAATGGCTACATATAATGAAGCAAAAAAAAGAAAAGATTATTTTATCGCACACTAACTGCCTAGGAAAAACTTAACCTTTGAAGCACAAGCGTGCTTCTTCAGCTAAATACACTAAATAACAGCAAATGTTGCATAACACCAAAACCGCTTGACTTAGTAAGCAATAAATCTTCCAATGTGCTAGACAAATCCAATTTTCCAATGATCAAACTGTTGCAGTATATCCCCATGCAAATACATATATCAACCAACAGATGCTAACATCAGCATTCCATTGACATTGACCCTTCTAACAGGCACATAATTCCTAATCAATCGTCCCCCTCCGCATCAAACATCCATAAAAATCAGCATCTTCTACACAAACTTGAGCATCCCAAAGTGTTAATGATCTAACTCAACCGAGTATTTCCTATGGTCCTCTCATCTTTAACTAAAAAAGCCTTCACACAGCACAGTTTCCTAGTATGAGCATTAAGCCCCAAATGATCAATGATGATAGTAAATAGAAATCTGCTTGCCAAGCAACAATTAACACCCTTCATTCATTTCCAAACTTCATAGAAAAGCTTTGATTAGAAGAACAGAAACAAATGAGTGACAGAGAAAATGAATTTGATGATCACTAGGATAGATGAATAGATGACTCAATACATCTCTAAAACGGTGGGGAAGCACACTGTTATACTGCATCCTTTTAAGTGGAACAAACAGGAAATATTTTCATTTGGACTTTTGAATACCAGATGCAGAAACATGCACTAGGTGTTTTCCTTCCAAGTACACGGACCTGTTTTTGTGACCTTGACGATATGTTCCTTTGCACCATCAATATCTAAATCATCTAGAATCAATTATCAATCTAAATGATTTGAACCAACCAAAGTAAACACACATTAGCCTTTTGGCGAAGTTTTTATCATTCATAATTATATGATACATTAGATGTGCTTTTACATCACCAAATGCCAACCACAGACACCCATAAAAAAGGATGGCAAGATTAGCCCCTGATATAGAAGTCCCATACTAAATTGACTTAAATGTATTGTATTACCATTTAGAACCAAACATCATAGCCTAGTTCTTTTAAACATACTTTTGGTATGTGATTTTTGAATTTGATTTAGTTTAATGCCATTCAAATTCCAAGAACACTTAAATTGGAAGCAGCCATATAATTGCACCAAAAATATAAAAAAATTTATCACAAATAATGGTACACTTTCTTCTAAAAAAAGGCAAATAAAAGCAAATAATCAATAAAGCCAACTTTAAATTGGAACAGAGGCTTAGTTAAGTTAAAACTAAATAAGGTACACAACAATTCACAGCTACGCAGCACATCCCACATACTTAACACGTTAGAGCAGCCAAAAGAAATACACTTAAAAATCATAAATAAACTAAATGAAGCAAGAAGCATAACAAAAATTATTGACAAACAAATGCCAATAAGAACAAACTGACGAACCTTCAGATGAAGATGACGAGCGACTGGGAGAACGGTGACGGTAGTTCCTATTTGATGCAGGATTTGAAGGTATACGGAATGCTGCTCTAGTCTCAACACTATTTGTGGATGGAGACTGCATGATGAAATCAATAGCACCTAAAAAAGCAAGTCTTCATACATTCAACATTTGAAACATCATTGTCACATATGAAGAATCTTCTGTAGCTAATAGTTATAACAATAGAAAAGCGCAGATAAAGAAAACAACATAGCCTCCAAAACTGCAAATTACACTACTAAATCACTAACTCAACTTCACAATCAACAATGTTAGTTAAAAGAAAACCCTAAGAAGTCCTAAAAGTGAAATATGACCTTGAAGATAATTTCATAATACAGCGAAACAAAATAAATGTAATTGAGGCAAATTAATTAATTCACAAAAAATTTAACTTGAAACGAGAATTCTAAATTTTTAAGTGAAAGGAGTAACTGGAAAAACAAAAAGAAAAGAAAAACAGAGCCAGAAAAGGAGTTATCCGTGAGCCAAACAGAAAAAGCACAGGAAAAGAATCTAGGCCTCGAAATCATAAGTGAAAAATATGCAAGAATAATGAAGGATAGAAAAAGAACCTGAAAGATTAGTTTTTGCGGATCGAGAGTTTTGGATCATACACCGCGATTTTATAGGGCTTGCGTTTTCGGTGGTTCGGTTTTGCAAGCTTTCTGTGGTGGCGACACGAGGCGAAGAAAAGGTTTTGGGCCAAAATAAAAGAGGAAAGTACTCCTCCAACTTATTTTATTTTATTTTATTTTCAAACAAAGACAAGTATATCCTATGCTTTCAAGAAACATAAATTTATATTTTGATGTTTTCACGGTTATGTTCTTCTTTATATTCTATTCTTTTTTGCATGTTTTATATAGAAAAAAAAAAAAAGAAGAAAACTCTTTCTCCTCTATTTTCTTTATTTCTTTCATTTACTTTCTTTTTAAAAATATGAAAAATAAAAAAAGAAGAAAATACAGACAAAAAGAACGGCGACGATAACTACTACCACCACCACTATTGTGTTGAGAATAAAGAAGAATAATGCAAAAAAAAAAAAATCATCTTTCTCTTATTTCCTCTCTAAAAAACATTAAAAAAAATGAAGATATATGTGAGTTTTTATTTTTATTTTCTAAGATCTAATAATTGTTCTTGTTGTTATTGTTGTTTAGAATTAAAAAAAAAATCATGAGTTTTATGCATTTTAGATAAAAATAGTTAATAAATGAATATTTTTGAGCTAAAAATCAATCATAAATAGAGATAAAATTGTGTTTGTTATAGGTTAAAAATGATGTCAATATTTTAATTGTTGTTGTTCTTTTTTGGTTTATGAATGGTTTTATAAATCAAAAGTAAACTTAAAATAAAACTAAAATATAATTTTTTTGCAAACCACTTTTTCTACTTAATTTTTAAAAATTTTGAAATAGTAAACCTAAAATAAAAGTAAATAAAATTAAATTAAACATTTTCTACAAAAATTCTACCATAATTTTTTTTGTTTTAAGATTGGATTACTGTTTAAAGCTTCTTAGCTAAGAAACTAAGATTAAAACTAAATAAAAATTTTAAAAGAATTTTACTGTGTAAATATTATAATCAATAATAAATCATAAATAACCTAATAGTAAATCATTTGTAAGCATTTTACCATATATAAATAGTTTTTACTTGATGTAAATATAAACCATATTGAAAGATTTCATAAACCACAAATTAGTCAATAATAAATTATTTGCAAACATTTTATTGTATATAAATATATTTTTACTTGATGCAGATATAAACTATATTAAAAGTTTTCATAAACCACAAATAAGTCAGTAATAAACAATTTATAAATGTTTTACTATGTATAAAGATCTAAATGCAAATATTACCTCCAACCTCTAGTAACTAGATTCTCTCTTTTGTGATTGGTTTTTTACTCAAACATATTCATTTTTAACTGTTTTTCATCCACAATATATCAAACTCATAATTTTTTATTCTAAACAATAAAACAAGCATTAAAAATTATATTAAATCTGTTTTTGAAAGAGAAACATATATAATGAATAACTTTTTCTCTCTAAAATAGATCCGTAAATTTGCAATTGTGTGCAAAAAAATGAGTTTGTTTTCATAGTTTTTTTTTTTTTTGAGGTTTTTGATAATTTGTTGATAATGTCCAAATAGAGAAAGAGACATGAAGAGAGAATATGAGAATTTAATTTGATGTGAGAAGAAGAAGAAGAAGAAGAATTGCGTCAGACAGGAAATGATAAAATTAAAATTATTTGATTGGATGCAGTATTTTTGGAAGCACGCTTTTGGCAATGTAAAATTGAAATGTTGGTTTATTATTTAGGTGGTTATGCCCTTTACCCTAATAAAATGGGTCTAGTGAAGGAAAATTAAATTTAGAACTTCCCTTTTTCTCTTTAAACTCTGTCTTTTTATTTAAAATTTTATTTTCACAAAGCTTTCTTTTCCTTTTTTATCCTTTTCATTTTTAGAATCCCTTTTTCTCAATCATAAAAAAAAATTTTCAAGTCCTTTTCATTTGCACAATCCATTTTCACCATAACTCCAAATATCTTATATCAAAACAAGCCATCAGTTTGAGATAAATACTATATATTAAAAATATTTTATATTAACATTAACGATTAAAAATTCTATATTTCATAAAAATATTCAAATATTGTTAATGAAATATCTTGCGTCATCTAAATTGATTATTTATTGCATGGTAATATTTACATTGTTAAGATATAATGATTCAAATACTTTAATACAATCAATTTATCGAACTTCTCATCCTTGAGCATAATCATATAATGTCTTAATGATGTAAATGTTGACATACAAGAAATAATCAATTTAGATGACACATGATATTTAATTATATTTGAATGCTTTTATAAAACATAGAATTTTTTTTAAAATTGTGGATGTTAATATAAGATATTTATCTCAAATTGATGGTTTGTTTTAATATAAGATATTTGGGGTTTAGATGAAAGTGAAAGATAAATATTTCAAGGTAAAAAGGAGTTTGTGAAATTGAAAAGGTCGTAACAATTTTTGTGATTAGAAAAAAGTAGTTGTGAAAATTAAAAGTGTAAAAAACAAAAAGAGAGTGTTGTGGAAAGAAAATTTTAAATAAAGAAGGTTATATAAAGAAAGAGTGTAAAGAGAAAATGAGAGATTGCAAATAAAATTTCTCTCTAATGGAATATTCAGCTAGTTTGGTTCAAATTTTGTATTATTATTTAATTTGATTTATTTTGAATTTGAAAGTTTATTTTTAAATTAAATTTTAAAAATAAAATGAACCTATTAATTTAAAAACTTTGTTAAACCTACCTTGTTTTGATGATTATGAACACATCTAAAAGCTAACTCTTGTCCAAGTTAGTTGTGTAAAATCTTACAGATACATAAATCTTTTGATCAAAGATGTTTGAAAAAAGAGTTTTGGTAAAAACTCTAAGTATTCAAAGCCAACCGATGTTGCCACTTTTTAACAAGCGTTGTGGCTTGAACAACGGGTATTAAAGATCCTCAATAGTTATTGAAGTGGCACCCAACTAAGAGTAAAGTAGCTGGACCTTTCATCCAACAATTCTTTCAAAACACAACAGGCGTTGGATGACTCAATCACTTGAGTCTTGCAAGTTAATCTTCACAATGGGCGTTACAATTTTGCAATGAGTATGGCTCTTTGACATCTCAATAGGCATTGCATTTTGTAACAAGTGTTGGACTAAGTGACTTGATATGAACTAAACATTCAAGATCTTGACACAAGTGTTGGTGAATTTCCTAGGCATAGCTAAAGTTCCTCCAACAGGGCACCCTCAAAAGTGCAATAGGCATTAAGATCTTTCTCAATTGGCATTAGAAGCTTGCTAATAGTTGTTGAAGTATTGTTGAAAATATTGAAAAATAGAGCATCAAGTTCACATTCTCTTGGAAATTTACAATGGGCATTATTCATATCTTAACAGGAGTTGAAGTTGAATTCCAATAGGCATTCAAAAGTTCTAATAGCCATTGAAGGAGTTGTTGAATAAACAATTGAGAAATTTAGAAGAGGAGCATTTAGGCAAATCTATATCTAATAGCTAGTTTCAATAGGCATTTTCGATGTGATCAACAATCATTGAAGTTGTATTATGTTTGAAAAATCACCCAACAATAGGCATGAAGATTGTCCAATTGGTATTGAGTGTCAAATCTAGTGACATCAATGACAACCTTCTTTCTAACAGTGAGTTTTATGTCTTTGCCTATAAAAGGACCCTCCTACAACAAAAATAAAAAAAGGGAAAATGGTTAAAAAATGATTATTTCTATTATAAAAGTTGTCTTTGAATAAAAAGGGTGAAACAAGTATGATCTAGCTTATAAGAGAAGATCATTGTCAAACCTTGTAAAAGTTATCTTCAAAAATAGAGTTAAAAAACAAACTTTCAAACTTCTTTCTAAACTCTTAACCAAATTAAGCATACCTTATAAGTGTGTTCTGACTTGTTTATTGCTTGAGTGAGAAATTCTCAACTTTCTGAGTTGTAATTTCATTTAAGAAAACCTTCAGTTAAGAGATCTTAAGAAATCTAAAGTCATATTTTGTGAAAGGTTTAATATCTACAAACTACTTTAGAAAACGGTCATAGTAACACCCGAAAGTCTACTTGTACTAGATTGGTAGTACGCAGAAACTACAGTTGTAAATGTAGTTGATAACACCTGTAAGCTATCTAGATAGTGAATGGCTCTAGTGGGAATACTAGAGAAAAAACATAAGCAAGTTGTGTCAAACCTCTATAAATTGATTGTCTTGATTCTTCATTATTTTTGCATTTGTCACTATTCATTTTTACTTGTCATTCCCCTATTCAACCCCTCTTCTGGGGCATAAAGGGATATAAATGGCTAGAAATGGATTAATGAAGAGTTGAAAATGGTTGGCAGTCAAATCACTTAATAGCTTGGTAGTTACTCAAATTCGCGTCAGCGAATTTATGGATTACGATCGCAATTTCAAAAAAATATGAGTAACAGACAAAATTTCCATGGGGATACGCGCTACAACGGTCAAAAATTTGAAATCTTGACCAAAATTTATGATGGATCTTGATTCTCACGATCGCGATTTGATGTTTGACAATCGGGTGACTAGAAATTGTAATTTGCGATCGTGAAGAGAAGATAACGATAGTGAATTATAAGTCAACAAGGATAAGAATGAAAAAAAAAGTTTTAAAAGAATCAAAATTGTGATCCACTTGGAATATGTCACAAAGAAAACACATGACATACAATCAACAATCAACACACATAACAATCATACATAAGATCAAAATTTTCACTTTAGGGAACTTCCATCAAGCATTCCCAATTCTCTCTTAAAGACATTCAATCTTTCTTCATTGAAAGGTTTAGGGAAAATATATGTAAGTTGATGATTTGTGTCAATAAACTCTAACACAACATCACCCTTTTGCACACGGTCTCTAAGGAAATGATATCTAATATCTATGTGTTTGCTCCTAGAATGTTAGATAGGATTCTTAAAAAGATTGATAGCATTAATGTTATCACATTTAATAGGATTGTGATCAATCACTTTGCCAAAATCCTTCAATTATTGTTTCATCCAAAGGACTTAGGCAACAACAACCCATAGCAACATACTCGGCTTCTGTGGTGGATAAGACAACCGATAATTACTTTTTGCTAAACCAAGATACTAGGCATTCTCCAATAAATTGGTAAGTCTAGAAAGTGCTTTTTCTATCTAACAAACTACAGCATAATTCGCATCCGAATATCCTATGAGACTAAAGGATGAACCCCTAGGATACCATAACCCTAAGTGAATTGTGTTATGCAAATACTTAAAAATTCTCTTAACATCATTTAATTAAGAGAGGATTGGAACCTAGCACACATACATACACTAAACATGATATTTGATCTAGAAGTAGTAAGATAAAGTAGAGATCTAATCATACCTCAATATCTCTTCTCATCTACCATCTTACCCGATTCATCTTTGTCTAGCTTGATGGTACCACTCATGGGGGTTTTGGCTACTTTGCAACCATCCATGCCAAACTTCTTGAGAATCTCCCTTGTGTACTTAGGTTAGTTGATAAAGATCCCTTCTTTGGTTTGCTTGATATGTAAACCAAGAAAGAACTTGAGCTCTCTCATCATGCTCATTTTGAATTTCCTAATCATACATTTAGCAAAACCCTTACAAAAAGACTCATTAATAGCACCAAAAATGATACCATCAACATAGATTTGTATAATTAGTGTATCATGCTTGTGCTTTTAACAAATAGTGTGGTGTCCACCTTTCATTTTTCAAAAGAAATGAACTAAGCCTTTCATACCAAGCTCTTGGAGCTTGTTTCAATCCATATAAGACTTTATTCAATTTAAAAACATGATTTGGAAAGCAATGTGACTCATAACTAGGAGGTTGTTCAACATAGACTTGCTCCTCAATGATTCCATTCAAAAATGCACTTTTAACATCCATTTGAAAAAGCTTAAAATTCATGTGGCATGCACAAGCTAAAAGTATCCTAATGGCCTCTAATCTTGCAATGGGGGTAAAAGTCTCATCATAATCTATGCCTTCCTCTTGGTTGTATCCCTTAGCAACTAATTTAGCTTTATTCCTTGTGATAAGACCTTGCTCATCTAACTTGTTCCTAAACACCTATTTGCAACCTGCAATGGAGTGTTCTTTAGGCCTAGGGACAAGTTTCCATATCTCGTTTCTCTCAAATTGGTTGAGTTCATCTTGTATAGTAAGCACCCAACTCTTATCATCAAGAGCCTCATCAATTGACTTTGGCTTAAGCTGATAAACAAAAGCAAGATTATTATCTAAAAGATGAAGTTGTGATGTGGTACTTACACCATTGGAGGTATCACCAATGATCAAGTCCTTGGGGTGATATTTGGAAAATCTCCAATCTTTGGGTAGATCTTGGCTTGACTCATCTCTTTATTGATATTATGGCTCCTCATCTTCTTTTGATGATTCACCTCCTCCCTTATTTTTATCCTCTCTTCTTGTAGTGTCTTCCAATTCTAGCTTTTCAAAGTCTCCTACAAGATCATAAAAAAAACACTTTTCCTAAGATCAAGTTTACTAGATTCATTAAAGACAATATTCATAAACTTTTCAACTACCATTGAACTCTTATTGAAGACTCTATATGCCTTGGTAGAGGTGGAATAGCCTAAGAATATTCCTTCATTGGTCTTGGAATCAAAATTTCCAAGATTATCTTTGGTATTTAAAATATAGCACCTACATCCAAATACTCTTAGGTATGATATCTTAGGTTTTCTACCATTCCATAGCTCATAAGATGTTTTAGAATGGGTCTTTTAAAAACTCTATTTGCAATATAACATGAAGTATTAATGGCTTCAACCTAAAAGTAATTCGGTAAAGAATACTCATTGAGCATAGTTCTAGCTATTTCTACTAGTGTTCTATTTTTTCTCTCTACAACACCATTTTGTTGTGCTGTTTTAAGAGTTGAAAAATTATGGAAAACTCCATTCTCGGAACAATAAGTTTCAAAGGACTCATTTTGAAATTCCTTTCCATGGTCACTTCTAATAAAAGAAATGAAGTAACCCTTTTCATTTTGAACTCTTTTTGCAAAACTTTTGAAAACATCAAAAGTAGCATTCTTATGAGCTAAAAAAGCTACCCAAGTAAACCTAGAGTAATCATAAACTAGGACTAGTGCATAGTGCTTTCCACCTAAGCTAGCACTACTAGAGGGTCCTATCAAGTCCATATGAACTAGTTGAAGAGGTCTAGAAGAACTTATAACATTTTTTGCTTTGTGGGA
>CATIWR010060898.1:0-12216 GCA_949677035.1 Omphalea diandra
ATATATATATATATATATATATATATATATATATATATATATATATTGTAATTACCTTGACTGTATGGCAACTTAGCATAACACATTTTATTTAAGAACTTTTAACTATTCATGGTTCTTCTACTTTATTAAAGGAATCAAGGTTGTATTCTCTGTAATATCCTTTACTAAGAATAGATGATTTGTTTGATCAGTTATAAGGAGCACGAATGTTTTCTAAAATTGACTTAAAATAAGGATATTATCAGCTCAAAATTTCCAACCTAGATATACTAAAGATAGCTTTTTGAACCAGGTATGGGCATTATGAATTTTTAGTGATGCCATTTGGTTTGACTAATGCACTAGCTGTGTTTATGGCTCTTATGAATAAAGTGTTCTAGCCTTATCTAGATAAATTTGTAATTGTATTCATTGATGACATACTGGTGTATTCAAGGAGCAAAAAGGAGCATGAACAACACTTAAGGATTGTGTTGCAAATTTTGAGAGAAAAACAGCTACTTGCTAAATTAAGCAAGTGCTAGTTTTGGATTGACCATGTGGTATTTTTAGTACATATAGTTTTTGAAAAGGGCATAGAAGTGGATTCAAAGAAAATTGAAGCAATAGTAAAATGGGAAACCCCAAAGAATGTTGTAGAAGTCTGAAGTTTCTTAGGACTAGCTGGGTATTATCGTTGATTTATTGAGGGGTTTTAACTTATAGTTGCTCCTTTGACTAAGTTACTTTGAAAAAATGTACCATTTCAGCGGCCTAAAGCATGTAAAAAGAGTTTTGATGAATTAAAAGATAGATTGGCATCAGCTCCAGCGTTAGCCATTCCTACTGGTAATAGAGGATTTTTAGTATATAGTGATGCCTCTCGTCAAGGTTTGGGATGTGTTTTAATGCAACATGGTAAGGTAATTGCATATGCATCTAGGCAACTGAAATCTTATGAATTATCTTACTTGGTACATGAGTTATAACTTGTTGCCATTGTGTTTGCTTTGAAAATATGGAGACACTACTTGTATGGAGAAACTTTCTAAATATTTACAGATCACAAGAGCTTGAAGTATTTGATGAGCCAAAAAGAATTAAATATAAGACAAAGGTGGTGGTTAGAATTGCTAAAGGAATATGATTACACCATTAAGTATCACCCAGGAAAGGAAAATGTGGTTGCTGATGCTTTGAGCAGGAAATCATGAAGTGGTGTAGCTCATTTATAGGTATTTCCATTATTTTATTTAGTTCAATTATGAGTTATGAACATGGAACTAAACATACAAAAGAATGGAGTATTAATTGTTACTTTTCAAGTGAGACCAATGTTGCATGATCGAATTAAAGAAGCACATGACAAGGATCTAAAGTTACATAGAATGATTGAAATGGTAAAAATTGGGAGACATGGAGATTTTGATATTCAAAATGATTCCTTGATGTTGGGTTCTCATATTTATGTGCTTAACATTGATAGCTTGCGAAGATAAATCCTAGAAGAAGCACATAATGCTCCATATGCCATGCATCCATGAATGATGAAGATGTCTAATACCCTGCGATTTCATTTTTGATCGCCTAAGATGAAGAAAGATGTAGCAACCTATGTTTCAACATGTGTGACTTGTCAGCATATTAAAACAAAACATCAAGCACCAACTAGAAAATTGAAACCATTAACGATCCCAATATGGAAATGGGAAAGAATAACCATGGACTTTGTATATGGGTTACCAAGGACTTTGAAGAAGAATAATGCTATATGGGTGATCATTGACAGACTAAGTAAGTCAACTCACTTTTTGCCTATTTGATGGGGTAGTTCACTTAAGCTCTTAGCCAAGAAATATGTGGATGAAATTGTCAGATTACATGGTGTTCCAGTGTCCATTGTATAAGATAAAGATCCACGATTTACATTTCAATTTTGGGTCAGTTTGCAATAGGCTTTGGGTACCAGGTTGAGTTTTAGTACCGCTTTTCATCTCAGACATATGGACAATATGAAAGGACAATTTAGACACTTGAAGACATGCTTTAAGCTTGTGTGATAGAGTTCAAAATGCATGGGATGAATATATTGCCTTGATTGAATTTGCTTATAATAATCATTATCACAGTAGTATATAAATGGCACCATATGAAGCACTGTATGGAAGAAAATGTTGAAGTCCTATCCACTGGGATGAAGAAGGGATGCGTATTTTAGAAGGGCCATAACTAGTGTAAGACACAATGGACAAAGTGAAGGTAATCAAGAGCAAACTTAAAGTAACACAAGATAGGCAAAAAAGCTAAGCAAATCAACATAGAAGAGAAATGGAATATGAGGTGGGGGACAAATTGTTCCTTCGAGTTTTACCATGGAAAGGAATAATTCGATTTGGCAATAAGGGGAAACTGAGTCCTCGATACATAAAACCCTATGAGATCCTATAAAGAATCAGTCTATTAGCTTATAGGCTATCATTACCACTTAAGATGGCTTAGATTCATGATGTATTCCATGTGAGTATGCTAAGAAAGTATCGATATGATCTTACTCATATACTTAAGGATCCAACAATAACAATTGTAGATGATGTAAGTTACATTGAAGAACCAATGGAAATCATTGGTTATAAGACAAAACAGTTACAAAATCAAGAATCCCTTTAGTTAAGGTGTTATAGAGAAACCACTCACAAGAAGAGGCTACATAGGAAACCAAAGAGAACATGAAATAACAATTATCCATATTTGTTTACAGGTATTGAATTTCGAGGATGAAATTCTTTATAAGATGGAAGAAATGTAACATCCTCATCCACATTCATTGGCATTATCACATGAATATATTCATTGCATAAATGATTTGAAATCCTACATGAACATATGTATTAGATAAATGATCATTTAGACATGCGAATTGGATAAGCATGATGATGACACATGCATCATTGCATTTGGTATACTTGGACATATATGCAATGTTTAAATAGTTGCATGGAAAATTGTCTTATGTTATGTACATGTTATAACATCATAAATAATGGTGTTATAGAGCTAATTTAAAAATATAAAGAGCATCTAGGAATTAAGATATGGATGGAGGTGCTTAAGGAGTGAATAAGAGGGACTAAAAGAGGAAAATGAACTTTCAACCAATTTCAACCAATAGGAATGCAACACCATGATTTTGTCTTGTTACAATAGGTTTACAAGTGGAATTTTTAACCCTTTAGGGTCAAAATATAGAGCTTATACATGAGGTATAATAGAAGAAAGGGGGAGCTAAAGAAGAAAGAAAGAAAGGAAAGAAGAAGAAGAAGAAAAAGAAGGAGAGGGAGAAAAGTGAGTTGCCTAAGAAGGAAGCCTAAGTTTTCTGGTTCTGAAAAAATAGGTAAGCTAATTTATCTTCTTCTCACATGAACTTAACCCCTCATGACATGTTATCATGCATGGTTAGTGAGAATTATGGAGTATTTGAGATAGAACTCTTGGATGGAAGTTGAAATTCAAGAGAATAAGAGCTGATTGTGTTGGTTTTGTTGTTAGAACAAAAATTTGTACCTAGTATTTCATAATCCTAGAAGAGGAATTAGGGAAAGTGAAAAATATAAAAGTTGTAGCTTTATCCCCATCTAAATGCATATAAAACACTTTTGCTTGATTTAGTGTGTGTGAGGAGTTATGGCTCCTTCATTAGGGCTAGTTCATAACCAACCGAAATCATCTTAATCTTTCTATTTTCTTGTATTTTGATGGCTTAGGTTCTGATTTTGACAAAGTGTAAAAAAATAAATTTGTTGGGGGTATATCCCCTATAAACACTTATAAAGTAGTTTGGATTGATTTGTTGTGTGGAAAGAGATATGACTCATTGATTGTGACTGACCCTGTATTATGATAAAGCCTCACCTGTCTTTTAATTCTATTTTCCAAGAATTTGATAGCCATAAATTTGGAATTTGGTGATGTGTTAAGTTTAAAGTTTTATATTTATATATGATCTACATATCTGTAAAATATTTTTGCTCAATTTATCATGGTTGTTGAGACATTACCCCCTTCATCATAACTAATTGTCACTATGTTGAAAATCTGCTCACCTTGAGATTGGTCATTTGTTTGGTGACTTTATAGTCTGAATTAGATAATGTGTAAAACATGAAAAATGTTCCTTTATGTGTTTTGTAACTTCTGGTAGATCTTTTTTGCAATTGGATTTATGGAATTTAAGATATACCCAAGAATTTAAGACCTACTCAGACTAAGATAACATTGAAACAGGGTAAAATTAAAAAATTCACCACATTTTCTCTATGTCTTATATGCAAATCAAGTGGAAGATGGATCAATATGTCCCATTGGAACATGTTATTAATCAAATGATTCACTTGTTATATGTTGTCCAGTAAAATCAAATGTCTTTTGAATCACATGAATTCTCAGGAGCGGTGTTTGCCTTGCAAGGTCATGAGAAAGCAAAATAATATATTGCACTTGCACTTGTATAGTCAATTGTTATACTTGTAATGTATCCTGATGATATTTGATTATTGGTTGTGCCATAAGAATCTGATTATTATTTTTATTCATTGAGTCGCGGCTCACCAAATGACAATTATGTTTTTTTCAGATACTGAAGCATAGGGTTTGGATATCTTGGTGCGTAAAGTTTTGCTTAGAGACTTATGGACCACAGGTCATCGACTGAATTCCAATTCTCTCTCTCTTTATGTCATATACATACATCTAGATTAGACCTAATTTATAGTCACTAGCCTTGAACATTAGTTAACATATATGTACATTAAATACATGTTGGATTGTGTCTGTATGATGAATAAAATCTTTATTCATATGTCTTTTTGGACATGGATGCCGTGATTTGTAAATGAACATGGTCATTACAAAGACACTTTGATTGTTCAAATTTATGTTAGTGACATTATATTTGGTGTTATTAATGAATCTCTTTATGAATATTTTGTAAAGTGTATAAGTAGGGAATTTAAGATAAGTATAATGGGTGAGCTAAAGTTCTTCCTTTGTCTATAAATTAAATAAAGCAAAGAGATATCTTTATTAACCAATCCAAATACACAAAGGCTTAAAAGATTTGGAATGGATGGATGTAAAGTAGTAAAACACCAATAAGTGCATCAATAAAGCTTGATAAGGATGAATTAGTTAAGCTAATAGATAAGAATAAATATAAAGGTATGATTTGCTTTCTTCTCTATTTAATCACCTCTATACCTGTCATCATGTATAATGTTTGTTTGTGTGCAAGTTTTCAATCTTGACTTAAAAAATCTCATTTGCATGATGTTAAGAGAATTCTAAAATATTTATATGGCACCATGCATTTGGGCTTATGGTATTATAGAAATTCATCTTTTAGTCTTCTTGGTTATTCAGATGTGGATTATGCAAGTAACTTGTTGGATAGGAAGACCACTTATGGAACTTGCTAATTTATTAGTGAATGTTTAGTTTTTTTTAGTAAGAAATAAGTTTCTATTGTCTGATCCAAGGCTAAAGTAGAATGTTGGCCCTTGTGCACCAAGAAAGGGGGTTGATTTGGTAGAAAATTTGAATTTGAGAGGAAGCACACATAAATAAATGATTGGAGAAAAAGTAGGAGAAGAATGAACATAAGAGATTTATAGTGGTTTGAGTATTAACCAACCCTACATCCACTCTCTAATTCACCAATTGGGTGTTTCACTAAATCACTAGTGTTTTAAAAGCTCACACTCAACTTATTATTTAGGTGATACAAATGAGGTGGAATTAGCTTTTTACCCGTTTGTTGAACACAAGTCCTAAGTATAATTCAAAGAATAAGAAGATGATAAATCCTTAAATCTTAAACTAGATCTCTAGAAAACTTATTTCTAGTAACCTGGAATATATGATTTAAGTTATGTTAATCTCAATCCTAAATTAACCAAGTAATTCAAGTCTTAGATTAAATTAATTTTGTGAAATTATTAATCTTACTTAATAATCTCACCAAATCCATTCAAGAACTCAAAAAGAGAATCAATCTCATAAAGTTTAACCAATAATAATAACCAAATAGGTACTTAAATACCCTTTATAAATGCTAAGAAAACCCTAAAAAACCTCTATAATTTAGCCTTACATGTTCTAGCCGAATTTACAACTTATAAACCTATTAGGATAACTTATCTCACTTTCACATAAAGACTAAAAGCAAATAATCCTATTAGTTGCCATGATTTGGCCTAAGTAATTCTATTGGTTACCATGATATGACCTAGCTAATTTATAGCCTTAAAACGCTTTATTTTAAAGTTCCTTACACAAATAAATAACTAACTAAATAATCCTAATTAAAAGCAATATGATATTCATCAATAAGGAGAATTCCTTATGGCAATAGGAAGACAATGCCAACCAATGCCAACTAAGCAAATCTGGTATGAATCTTTAACATTTGGGCTTCTCTTCACATTTTGGGCTCGATTCCATGCTATGGCAAAATGGTGTTGGGCTTTGGTTGATACGAACAAGGTTGGATTGATCCTTACCCATATGTTAAAGAATAGTTGCCCAAAATCTATCAAACCAAGTATTGGAGTTTTGATCTTCAAATCCAACTAGACCTCTAGAAAACTTGTTTATAGTAACCTAAGTTATAAAGATTCAAAGTTGTGTTAACTCAAACCTTAAATTAACCAAGCCAATTTAAGATCAGAATTAATAAGTTTGTGAAATTATTAAACCATCACTCAACAATCTCACCAAGTCCACTCAAGAACTCAAGAAGAGAATTTAATCTCACAAGCAAAATTGCAAACAATAATAATATTGATTGAATTCTTTCCTCTTGGTAGAATATGAGGGATATTTATAGCTTTACAATGCTTAATCCAAAACCAATTAGGATTTGGTTTACATTCCCTAACAAAATTTAATATTTCCTAATGTAATAAGGAAAAGACAATCCTAAACTAAATAGGAAAACTAAAGAAACATTATGATTGGTCAACAAGATTAGACTAAGATAGTTTCCTAACTAAAGAACAACTCTTCCTAGATAGAAAAGGATTCAAGCTAATGAGGAAATCCTAATGGCATTAGGAAATATTGCCAACTAAGGAAATCTTGCAAGAATCTTTGACTTTGGGCCTTATTTCCTTGCTTACACGACTTGGGCTTCCTTTTACATGCCTTGGGCTTCTTTTTACATGCCTTGGCTGAATTGGGTCATGCTTGGATGCTCTCTACAAGTTGGGCTCCATTGTATTAAGTTAGGTGCTCCATTTGAAGAGTTTAAGCTCCCATCAGCTTTTAATTGGCTTCACGCATCTTTTGCTCTTCTTGGGCTAATCAAAATGTAATTCCTTATTATATGAATGCTTCAAATACATCTTTAAACTTCTTTAGCCTTCCCTTTATGATTGGGCCTTAAAGTTGAAGTGGATCCTTTACTTTAGCCTTGGTTGTTTGCATCATTGGTCCTCTCCATCAATTGGGCTCCATTGGATTAAATTAAGCATTCTATTTAGAGAGTCCAAGCTCCTATATTCATGCATTTGGGCTTCATGCAATCCTTGGTCTGTTTGGGCCAATTCTTTCCATAACTTTCCTTTTATAAAAGCTCCAAGTGCATCTTTAAACTTCTTTAGACTTCCTCTTATAATTGGGCCTTGAAGTTGTAATGGATCTTTATTGGGCTTGCCTTGGCTGAATGCATCAAATTCCAATAGCACACACATCCATTCAAGATAACCCAGGTATTGTAGATTAATCAATGATGTGGAGGAAGGCGATTCACATGAAGAAAGTTTTCAAAGATCAAGTAGGCAAGATGGCAATCTATGTGGCATTAAGCTAAAAATTCCTACTTTCAATGGCAAAGGTAATGTTGAGTCTTATTTATCATGGGAAAAGAAAATAGACTTTGTATTTGATTGTCAAAATTATATTAAGGAAAAGAAAGTTAAGCTTGCAGTTGCAGAGTTCATAGACTATGCTCTTGTATGGTGGGATCAAATCATGTACACTAGGAAAAGATGTGGGGATAGTCCAATTAGTAATTGGGAAGAGATGAAAAGAGTCATAAGAAAACGTTTTATACCTAGTCATTACTATAGTGATTTTCATAACAAATTACAAAGACTAGTGCAAGGGGGAAAAAGTATGGAAGAATATTACCAAAAGCTAGAGGTAACTTTGATTAGGGCTAAAATTGAGGAGACAATGGAGCAAACAACGACTAGATTTTTAGGTGGACTTAACAAAGAAATTTTCTAATCAATTGGAGATGTACCCTTACAATGATTTGGAGGATTTGTATGACAATGCTATCGAGGTGGAAAAACAACTAAAGAGTAAGCCATCTAGGCCAAATTTCAGTTCAATTTCTTGGACTAACAAATTTAAAAGTGGTGATAAGCTCAATATGAGGTCCAAGGCTAAGCCACCTAAGAAGAACAGAGGGAAACCCAATTTTCCTACTAAGGCTGAACCTAATAAGCCCAATTTTCCTACTAAGGCTGAACCTAATAAGCCCAATAAGATTACCTCAATTGTTTGTTTCAAATGCCAAGGAAGAGGGCATGTTACACGTGATTGCCCCAATAGAAGAACAATGATTTTGAGAGATGGTGAGATTATTAGTGAAGATGAAAATGGAGAAGATACAGATCCTGAAATGCCTCAATTGGAAAATATTAGTGATGTTGAAGAAAAAGACTGTAATGAGGTAACAAGTAAAGATATTTTTGTAACTAGACGTACTTTAAATGCCCAAATAAAGGATGAACATGTGCAAAGGGAAAATATATTTAATACAAGGTGTACAATAAATAACAACTTATGTTTTGTTATAATTTATGGTGGTAGTTACACTAATACAGTTAGTACATACCTAGTTGAAAAGATGAAATTACCAACTTTATAGCGTCCTAAACCATATCATTTGCAATGGCTAAATGAATATGGCAAAATTAAAGTTACAAAGCAAGTTAGGATAGCATTTTCAATGGGCAATTACAAGGATGAGGTGCTATGTGATGTTATTCCTTTGCAAGCTAGTCACATGCTTTTGGGCCACCCTTGGCAATATGATAGGAGGGTAAAACATGATGGGTTTTCTAACATATATGAGTTTGATTTTAAGGGGAGACATATTGTATTATGTTCTTATCCCTTCTCAAATTTATAAAGATCAATAAATTTTGAGAGAGAGAGAGAACACGTCCAAAAATAAGAAAAAGAATTAGCACGACAAAAGGAGAACTATGAGAAAACACATGATAGGTGTGACAAAAGAGTGGAAAAGGAGAGAAAAAAGAGGATGCCCAAAAGAAAAGAGAGGGGCATGCAAAAGGAAAGGGTGTGAAAAGAGCTTTTTATGCAAAAGAGAGGGATGTGAGGAAAGCCTTGCTAGCCAAAACACCTATGGTTATGCTATTGTACAAAGATTTGCAACTAACATGTTTTTGTTTCAGTGATGATCTAATCAATTTTCTTCCTGGTAGTTTTGTTTCTTTATTGCATGAATTTGGAAATTTGTTTCCCGAAGATGTGCCAAAAGGATTATCACCTTTAGGAGGTATTGAACATCAAATTGATTTGATCCCAAGCTCTCAAATTCTAAATAGACTAGCTTATAGAAGTAATCTTAAGTAGACAAATGAATTTCAAAGGCAAGTAGAAGAGGTAATGGAGAAAGGTTTAGTAAGGGAGAGTATGAGTTCATGTGGTGTTCCTGTTTTGCTTGTACCTAAAAAGGATGGATCATGGTGCATGTGTATAGATTGAAGGCAATTAATAGAAGTACCATTAAATATAGGCATCCAATTCCTAGGTTAGATGACATGCTGGATGAATTGAATGGTGCATGCATATTTTCAAAAATTGATTTAAAGAGTGGATATCATCAAATTCGTATGCGTGAGGGGGATGAGTGGAAAACAACTTTTAAAAATAAATATGGTTTGTATGGTTAGTGATGCCTTTTAGACTAACTAATGCCCTTAGCACTTTTATGAGATTGATGAATAATGTGTTGCATGCAAATTTAGGAAAATTTGTAGTTGTTTATTTTGATGACATTCTTGTATATTCTAGATCTTTAGAAGAGCATTAGAGCATGTTAGGTTGGTTTTTGATATTTTACGCAAGGAAAAGTTGTATGTTAACTTTACAAAGTGTTCTTTTTGTACTAGTGGACTTGTTTTCTTAGGATTTGTGGTAACCAAAGATGGAATAGAAGTTGATGAAGAAAAGGTAAGTGTTGTTTCCTCTTTGCTGAAACCTACTACCATAAGTGAGGTAAAAGATATTTTCATGGTTTGGCCAGTTTTTATAGAAGATTTGTTAAGGATTTTAGCATAAATGCAGCACTCCTAACTGAAATTGTAAAGAAAAGTGTTGGATTTCAATGGGGGGAGGCACAACAAAAGGTTTTTGATTTGTTAAAATCTAAATTAACAAAAACACCATTATTAGCTTTGCCTAATTTTGTTAACACCATTGAAATTGAATGTGATGCTTCAGGTTTGGGCATTGAAGCTGTTTTGATGCAAGGAGGAAGGCCAATTGCTTACTTCAGTGAAAAACTTAGTGGGCCTACTCTTAACTACCCAACCTATGATAAAGAGATGTATGCATTAGTTAGGGCCTTACAAATACAACAAAATTATCTTTGGCCTAAAGAATTTGTTATCCATACAGATCATGAGTCTTTGAAATACCTTAAGGGACAAAAAAAGCTAAATAAAAGATATGCTAAATTGAGTGAATTCATAGTCTTTTCCATATGTAATAAGGTATAAACAAGGTAAGGATAATGTAGTGGTTGATGCACTATCTAGAAGGTGTGTTCTTCTTACTCTTTTAGATTCTAAATTGCTTGATTTTGAGTACATTAAAGACATGTATGTTGATGATGCTGAATTTGGCCAATACTACTAGAATTATGAGAAATCTACTTTTGAGAAGTATTATAAGCATAATGGATTTTTATTTAGAGATGATAAACTTTGTGTGCCTGAGTCTTCTTTGGGTGAATTGCTAGTTCAAGAAGCCCATGAGGGTGGCCTTATGGGGTACTTTGGTGTGAAAAGACCTTAGATATATTGCATGAACACTTATATTGGCCCAATATGCAAATTGATGTGCAAAAAGTTTTTGATAGATGTGTTGCATGTAAACAAGCTAAGTCCAAATTGAAACCATATGGATTATATATGCCTTTATGATGCAAATAGCCAATGCTAAAGCAAAGGATCCACTTCAACTTCAAGGTCCAATCGTAAAGGGAAGGCTAAAAAAGTTTAAGGATGTAATTGGAGCATTCATGCAATAAGGAATTACACTTTGATTAGCCCAAGAAGAGCAAAGGATGTGTGAAGCCAATTAAAAGCTGATGGGAGCTTAAACTCTTCAAACGAAGCACTTAACTTAATACAATGGAGCCCAACTTGTGGAGAGCATCCAAGCATGACCCAATTCAGCCAAGGCATGTAAAAAGAAGCCCAAGGCATGTAAAAGGAAGCCCAAGTCGTGCAAGCAAGGAAATAAGGCCTAAAGTCAACGATTCGTGCAAGAGTTCCTTAGTTGGCAATATTTCCTAATGCCATTAGGATTTCCTCATTAGGTTGAATCCTTTTCCTTTTCTATTTAGAAAGAGTTGTTCTTTAGCTATGAAAGTATCTTGGTCTAATCTTGTAGACCAGTCATAATGTTTCTTTAGTTTTCCTATTTAGTTTAGAATTGCCTTTTCCTTATTACATTATTACATTAGGAAATATTGAATTTTGTTAGGAAATGTAAACCAAATCCTAATTGGGTTTGGATTAAGCATTGTAAGGTTATAAATAGCCCTCATATTCTACCAAGAGGGATAAAAAAAATAATTCAATTAATATTATTATTGTTATCAATTTTGCTTAATTATGAGATTAAATTCTCTTCTTAAGATCTTGAGTGGACTTGGTGAGATTGTTGAGTGAAGGCTTAATAATTTCACAAACTTGTTAATTCTGATCTTAAATTGGTTAAGTTGATTTAGAGTTTGAGTTAACACAACTTTGAATATTTATAACTTAGGTTGCTAGAAACAAGTTTCTAGACGTCTAGTTGGGATTTGAAGATCAAAACTCCAATACTTGGTTTGATAGATTTTGGGCAACTATTTTTTAGCATACAGGTAAGGATCAATCCAATCTTATTTGTATCATTTTTATTCTTTTCTTT
>CATIWR010060930.1:0-12417 GCA_949677035.1 Omphalea diandra
ATTCATTCTATTCTATAATAAATATTTATATTATATAATTTTTTTTTCTCACTCATATTTATCTGTGTACATATATATATATATATATATATATATATATATATATATATATATATATATATATATATAGTTTTCAGAACAGCAAAACTAAATATATTCGTTGTGTTGGTCAATCTTAGTCTTTTTTTTCAGTCTATTTCAATTAAAATTGTCATCTTCGTCAAACAAAATTGTGATTAAATCTAGAAATTGTGGTTTAATTAACTTTAATAAAAGTGTTGGAATAAATTAATTTAAGCTTGATTGGAGTATGAGTATGGCTTCATCACAATAATTTTTAAAACTAAATAATTTGAGCTTATTTCAAGTTTAAACTTCCTTAAAATTAAAAAAATTAAGATATTATTTATTTCAAAAAAAATAATTTGATTGCACGAATTTTTTAATAAATACTTATGAAAAATTAATTTATTGTTTGTTTTTTAATCATTATAGTAAAATTATTAAAAATCTATTTTAGTATTTAAAATACATAAAAATAAAAAAATTTTAGTTTATAATGGTAAAAGTATTTTAACTACAAAAATTTCATATATCTATCATTTATAATTGAATAAAGGAAAAAAATCATATAAAAATCGTAAATTGATGGGTCATTGGTCGTTCACAAACTATATTGATTATCAATGACTATAATGATCGTGAATTATAACTGATTTTATAGTATTTGTTTATATGGTTTTTAAATTATTTAATGATTTTACTAAATTTAAAAAAATTTAAATTATTTAAAAATAATATAATTTTTATTTGATTAGGATAACAATTTCCAAGATTTTATGTTATCAATATTGTAGAAACCAAACTGAAAAAATATGGAATCTAACAATTGCTTTGTGTTATGTAGGAAACTTTTTTTAATATTTTAAAATGACTAGAATATAATTACAATAATGTGTTTTACTTTAATATATTATTTCACCCATTATTTTATAAAAATTAATTTATATATCCATTTATTTTAATGTCATTATATAAAATAATCCATCGAATAAAATTGCTTTTTCCATTAGATAAAAGAAAATGTTGTTTTTTTTTTATAAAAAGAATTCATACAATAACTAAATTACCATTTCAATTCAAATGCTCACTTTGCAGATATTTTAATGTATTGCATTGAACAAAAGTTGCACTTCCTAATATTTTATTATATCATAACTTTACTTGTACAATTTTAACAATTCTATTCATTGAATTTACTGCCCCTGATAGTTAATTATTATTGTTATATATTATTCATTTGACAATTATTTTTACTATAGCACTAATTTCTTTAATCATTTATAGAAAATATAGCGTATATAATATTAGTTTTATCATAGAGTATATAATAAAAAAAAATTATTTTATAGTTATATTACATGAGAATCAAAATTTAAATTTATTTATATTCACAAAGAATAATATAAAGTGTTAGCTGAATAATGCATTCTATTAAAAATTTGCTTAGGCAAAATTTAAATATTTATTACCAATAGCTAAAAATATATATCACATAATGATTTGTTCATAAATTATTATTATGACTCATTAATGTTAAACATCTATTTACTAATTTCTTATAAATTTAATATTAATAATATAAATAAATTTGTTGAAATTTACTTTTAATTATGAAAATCTTACGCACTTACAAATATATATTTTTTGTATAATATATAAAATAAAAGCTCATAAAAAAATAATAATAGCATGACAAAATATAATTCTTAATAATTTAGTTTATGTATTATAATATAAAAAAATTTACTTTTCATAGTGATGGGAGCCCACAGCATATGTGCGGGATGTCGCGCTAGTTTAACATAATTTTCAAGTAAGAAAAATAAATAAACGAATAAAAAGGAGATGTGTTAGGTAGTGAATCGTGGAATTATGACTTGTGGGTGCAAGACAGTGTGAGCGTGCGAGAGACGTTTGAAGTGGGACAGAAGAAATGAAAATTTTGGACAAAAGGCAAACTAAAATAATAAAATATAATGAGAGGGTGATTGAGGGGGGAAAATAAAGTGATACTGCATTTTTGTATTATTTTTATAGGATGTTATACTTTAATTGAATATAAAAATATTTTGGTGGAAATTTCATGACTAATAAGAATTTAACCGTTTACACGTTTCTCTAAAGATATTTTTTCTCATTTCACGTTTTGAAGTTATTATTGATATATTTTATTAGTGCTAAGTTGATTTTCTATTTATTTTTTTTATTTTCTATTTATTTTTTCTTTTTTAATACAATGAGTTATTTTACTTGATATTTCATCGTTATTAAATTTAGTAGTTTGAGTAGGCCTTTTTATGTTATGAGTTATGGATATTGGCTTGAGTTTTTTTAGCTCGATATCTACAAGATAAATGATAGTAAGAAAGGAAATTCAACTTGTTATCGAAAGTCCATTTTGATTCTTAAGTTAGTAAATATGCTTGAAAGATAAATCATGGGCATAAGTGAATATAATGAAATAAAAACTTATTTGTGACGATATAGTGATTAGAGTTGACTATTTTTATATTGAATGAACACTCTAGTTCCTTCTGATGAGGATTAATTTTTTAATCAAGATTATCAGTTTCTAAAGAGGATTAGTCTGTAAACTAAAAACCCATCTTAGAGTGAGTTGAACTTATAATCCATTGTGTGTTGAAACTCATGTGACTGAGGCGGACCTTATGTATGAGTAAGCCTAGCCCACTTTAGTAAAAGTAGTATCATTTGTCTTCCTTCAATCCAATTCCGTTTACATCTCAAAAAACTTGCAAAAGAAAATGACCGAGCCATCATAGAATACATTCTAAAGGTGACCAAGTCGAATGGTAGAGGACAAGATGCACCGATTTGCTTATATTCGTTAGAGAGGAAATTTTAAAATTTGAAATGTTCATCATTTGCCTTGCCATGTGTTGCGTGATTAGCCTGCCTTGGGCGATAATAGTTGATCAATGCAATTTGAGTCATCTATTGAAGTGTCGGTTCATCTGGCTCAGTTGTTTCACATACTCTTCTAGGCTTATAAATAGGGGAAGATCAAAACCCTCATTTGCTTTTTTGTGAGATTATTTCTATAGATTTGATACCTTTCTTCTCCTTCCTTTTGCTGCAACTTCGTTTTACTTCAAGGGGTAAGATTAAAACTGTTTTTCTGTTTTCTCTTTTTTGTTTTGGCAAAAACTAGTAAAAAAACTGGAGAATGGACCATGTGGATGACATTTTCCTTCTTCCTCTATTGCTCTAAATGAAACTGTTTCTTCACCTTTGCATATGCAGAAGGTTACGGATTTGAAAGAAAACTTAATAAAATTTGGATATAATTAGAGAGAAGGGGACATGGAGGTAAGTGAGGAGAATAAGGTGGAATTAAGGTTAATGATAGAGGTAGGGACAAAGAAGAGGAATTAGCTCGAGGCAAGCAGAGAACTGGAAATGAGGCTAGCTCGAGCGGGCAAGCCCTTGAGTACGAAATAGACCTAAATGAGCTGGGGTAGAAAATACTAAGCTAATAGAGATGCAAGTTCAGCCAGCGGTATCCCGAATGACTATAAGGTGGAGAAAGTGTTTTTGTTTCTTTAGTTTTGTTTGTTTAGAAAACATGTTCTTTTAATTTTTGTAGTTGTGGATCAACTAATTCTTAACCTGTGGTCTAGGTTGTATGAAAACTTGGCGGGGCTAACATTTTTCATTTCATCTTAGAAATTTTACAGTAATTTCTCGAAAACGTTTCGGATACATTTTTGTAATATAGTAAAATTGAAAACTCATTTCCAACTCAGAAATGTATTTTTTAAACAAAAAAATAAGAAAAAATATTTATAACTAATTAAAAATAAAAAAAATTTATTAAATTTCTAAACAAAAAAAAATAACATTACAATAAAAATTAAAAAATCTATTAAATTCTTAAATAAAAAAATAAAATCAAAATAAAATTTAAAAGCTGTCAAATTTCTAAACTATTTAACATTAATTATTATTAAGAAATTGTAAAAATTTATTTTTTATTTTATAAAACTTGGTTTGTTATTTTTCTTAATTTTTTATTTTTAATATTTATTAACAATAAATTATATTTAAAATAAATAATATTATAAATATTTATATACAATATTAATATTTCTAATTTTTTTTTCATATTTTAATCTTTATATATTTATTTTATATTTTTAATATTTTTATATTTCTTTATTATTTTATTTCTATATTTTGATAAATATTATTTTACCATTTTCCGTTTTTGTTTATGAGCAACGTAGCTTGTGGTAAAAAGCCTCATTCGCTGTGTTGTTATTTACGGCTACCGGAGTTATCATTACCCTGTTGTCATTTGTGTAAGTTTAGATTAGTTTATTTATTGGGTTGGGAAGTGGTTCACTTTGTTTTGCCAATATCTTATTTTTTATTCGGTTGGTTTTGTTTTATTCATTACTCTTTTATCATTTATGTACATTTAAGATTAGTTTATTTATTGGGTTGCAAAGTTGTTGACGTCATTTTTCCAATATCTTATTCGGATGGTTTTGTTTTCTCAGGAGAGGCTCGTCTATTTAGGTGTATTATTTTTATAAACATCAATCTATTTTCTTTATGCATTGTCTAGGAGAGTGAAAGTTAAGAGAGGAAATAAAATAAGAGTGAAAAATAAAAAAGAAAAATAATTTTACTTTGTTTGGGAGATGAAAGAAAATAAGAAAGAAAAGAAAAATAAAGTTTATTTTGTATTATATATTTTCTCTTCAAAATAGAAAGAAAATATAAGAGATTGAAGGATTTTTATAAAATTATAATTCTGCCTATAATGCATTTAGATCTTATAAATAACATATTTTTTTAAGAATTTTTCTTTTCTATTTTCTAAATAATCAAAAAATTTTTGAATTTATTTCATTTATTTACGAGGAATGCCAATAATAGTCAGTTTATCAATACTTTCTTTAACACTCATAATTTAATTAATTCACATCAAATTTTAATCTTGATATTTTAAGGTTTATTTATTATAACAGTTAAAATAATATATTTTATAATAGATTATTTAATATAATAATAATTTTAAAATATTTAAATTTATAGATAATGTTGATCAATTAATGAAGACTATTATTTGATAAGGTTGGAGTAGAAAATAAGACATGTAATGACAAACTAATCATGAATTTGAAGTAAAAGTTATTGAAAAGTTACAGAGTTTTTGAATTTTATTTTGACTTTTTTTGAAATTATGAAAAATAACTAAAATATTTAAAATAAAGTTTAAATTAATAAAATTAAAGAAATTTTATTGTTTACAATAAATTTATAATGAATTGAAGTTATTTTATTTTTTAGATTTAAAAAAAACATAAAGTGAATTTAAATTATAATATTATTAAAATAATTTTATCTAAAATTTTTAATTGAAATTAATTCTCTCAAAATTTTATAACTTCTTATTTAGTGTTTTTTTAGTTGCACATTTACCAATTGATGTTTAGTAATTAAATATTAAAATATTAAAAATAAGGTTTGATAAATATTAGAGTTTAACATTTAATTTAAAAATTAATATTCAATATTTAAAAAATATAACTAAATGTATAAATCTATTTTTTAATATTTAAAATATAAAAAACTAATGTTATTAATTTTAACATTATATTTATCATTATATAAATTTTTATTTCATATAAAATTAATTAAAATATAAAATAATTATTTTTTATCATTATACAATATAATTATATATCTAATTATTTTTTTAAATAAAGAGTAAAGTAGAAAATATATAAAATAATATTTTCCTTTCCTTTCATATTTTACTTTTTAAATAAAAAATAAAATTATTTTCCTTTCTCCTTCTTTTATCTAAATATAAAAAAAAAAATAAAAAAATAAAATTTATTTTCACTCCCTTTTTTTTTTTTCCTCCTCACTTAGTTTCTCAAACATAGGATTAGGGATGGACATCTGTATATGAAGTGGCAATTGCCTACGTAATCTTCACTTAAGCCAAGAATGTGATCATTACTATTGATATTCTGGTAGTTTATCTTCGATTTATTTTAATGTTCTAGTATTAGAATTAGTAGATATACATCATGGATATACGTGTGTTTATTCGTATATGCATTGCGGTCTTATTTTAGGTTTCGAGTTTTCCCCTGTTTTTAATATTACTCAGTTTCGAATTTTCATAAAAAAATATAAATAATATAATTAAAATAATTGATTTTATATTTTTCTTTTAAATATATTTTTATATTCATATTAAAATAAATAGTGATAAATATTTTTAAAATTATTAATTCTTTAATATAAAATTAAAGACAATTAATAATATAATATGTATTGATAGTTTCTTATTTGTTAATTATAGTAACATAACTGATCGTTTTATGTTAGCTTAGTAATGATTAGACCTTTTACTCCTCATCTATATTTATAATGTTAAAAATTAATTTTATTTAATTTAAACAAGTATATTAAATATTTGATATTTATAAATTTTTTTATAACAATATATTTAATAGAGATATAATAGATAATTAGTAAATTAATTATAGTATGAAAAAGAAAAATAAACTATATTTTAAGTTCTGTTATGAAATTATTTTTTATAATAGATTTCTTTTTAAAACTTATTTTTTGCTTTGAAATTGAAGATTTCAGCTTTTCGTTCTTGGGTTAAATAAGCTAAGAAATATATTTTCATTTCAGTACCACGAAAAATCAAATAGACAGAATTGTTTAAGCTTCGTTATAAAATTATTTTCTATAACAGAATTCTTTATAAAATTTTTAGTATAAATAGCCTCCAGTTTAATTTAGCGTCCACGTAAATCAAATAAGTAACATAAATTAGGTTTTGTTTGTAGAATTATTTCTGTGATTAGATGCAACAATAGCTCTGTATTGTCGGCAATGTTCTGGTTACAATTCTAATTACTGTGTTTGGACCTTCTAAAATTAATTTCTTTGCATATTTGTTAGTATTTAACGCTGTAGTCCACACTTCAACTTTTATATAAAATATAACATTAACTGATGTTGGACTAGAATAGTTAACCCTAAGTTTTGGACCTCTTTTGATCTTGACAAAATGGATTGATCATTTCTAATATTTCTATTTAGTGTTGTTTTTGCAGTTTTTATGTTAATCTTTAAGTTAGAAGTTAGACAAAGATCGAAGTTTTTAAAGAATGTAAAGTAACTTCTAAATCGCGACTGCAATCCATGAGAAGACTTGCTAAAAAATCAAACAGATGAAATCACGAAATCATTCTCGGCCGCGACTCATCCAAAAGAAAAAATCCAAAAGTGACAGACGAATATGTGGTGCAAAGCTTGCCTCAGTCGCGATCGCGAATTTCAAAGTAACTCAAGATGTAATCAAGTCCACAATCTCAGTTTGGCAAGTGTCCCAGATAATCGTTGAAAGTCAAAAATCACGATGAGAACTTGTTGGTAGTGACCGCGAACCCACAAGAAGAAAATGAACACTTTTGGCAGATGAATTCGTGTCCACAGTTGCGTCATGTACAAGAAAGATCGCGACTACTACATTTGAGAGCAGGTGAAAGACAACGATTATATTTTCATGGTGAATTAATCAGAAGCTGCCACGTGGACTATCCGTTAGACACTAACGAGATTTCCCTCATGGAATTTAGAATTCGCGACCGCAAATGAGTAGTAGCGACCGTGATTCATGACTGTCAAACATTTAATGCAAAAATTTATCTAGCACACTTTGATGATTTTGTACCAGTTTTATTGTAACGTGTCTTTGGTGGTTAAAGACTATAAATACCTCACCAAACAGATGTAAAATGTAAGAGAATTAATAACTTTGTACCCAAACTCTTACAATTTTGCTACTCGCTCTTTTCTATTCTTTAAGTCATTGTTGGGTGTGAGCATAAACACCAGGTGTAATAGGATATAGTGTGAGCCTCTCAAAACACTAAGATAGGTTGTTGTGTGAGCCTGTTAAAACACAAGTTGTAAAGGTTGTTGTGTAAGCCTCAAAACACAAGTGTATAGGTTTTTGTGTGAGCCTTCAAAACACAAGTGTAAAAGTTTGGTGTAAGCTTGAAAATACCTTTGAAAGATAGTGGAATACCAAATTTCTAAGAATTGGGGAGTGGATGTAGGGATGATTATACCCGAACCACTATAAATCTTGTGTTTCCTCTCATCTCATTTCTCCTCTCTCTTTCTAATTTTAATTTTTTATACACCAATTCAACCCCCTCTTCTTGGTGCCTAGGGCCAACAAGTGGTATCAGAGCCTGACTTCACAATCAAACCTTCATTGGGTGAACAAACATCATGGCACGTGAAGGAATCCACTCACAACTCAAGCCATACTTTGATGGAATATACTATACTTATTGGAAGTATAGGGTGGAGATCTATCTTGACATAGATGCGGTGGACCTTTGGGATATGGTCATTAAGGAATGAAAGCTACCCATCAGAGTCGTGGATGGTAATGAAGAATTAATCTAAAGGGATGAATGTGTTGAAGCTTACCGGAGATCAAATGCCAAGAACAAGAGAGCAATGACCATTCTTCTAAGCTCACTCTCTAGAGAAGAGATTGGAAGAGTACAACATTGTCAAACTGCACATGCCATTTGGAAGACTTTAGAAAACTATCATGAAGGCACAACTCTAGTCAAATCAAGCCGTTTGGAGATGTATGTCACCGAATGGGAACTCTTCATGATGAAGGACAATGGGAGCATCACATAAATGACAAATAGGCTCTTGTCCATTATCACCAACATGAATAAATTTGGAAGATCTCTCACTATCTATGAGGTAAACACAAAAATCCTTAAAACTCTTCCTCTAAATAAATTTGGTGCTAGAGTTTACAGCATACAAGAGTCCAATCTGGAGATTGGAAAGGTTCTAACCGATGTGTTGATAGGCAAACTCTTAACTCATGAGTTGGCCTTACAAAAAGATGAACAAATGAAAAAGCTAAGAGGCCAAGGAGACAAACCAAAGAAAGAAAGAAAAACTATGGCTCTTAAAGCTTCAACGAAAGAGAAGGAGGTAGAGATCACCTCAAATGATGGAGAAAGTGACAAGGAGGAAGAGGAGCTAGCAATGCTCTCAAAGAGGACAAAGGAATTGATTAAGAGAAGAAAAGAAAGAAAAGACTTCAAGAAGACAACTCCTAATCCGAGAGAGAAATCCAATGAAGTCACTTATTATGAATATGGCAAGCAAGGCCACATCAAGTATAAGTGTCCCAAGTTAAAGAATAAGAGGAGATGAGACAAAGAGAAGAAGAAAAGTTTTTCAGCCACTTGGGATGATAGCTTAAGTGAAGAAGAAGAAGAAGGAGAGGTTGCCAACATATGCTTCATGGCACAAAAAGATTTTTCAAATGAGGTAAGTTCTTCTTCTCATTCTAATTCTGATTTTGAATTTGATGAGATAGATGAAGAGCTTTTAGAGGCTCTAATCATGAGATGTGACAAGTACAAGTCACAAGTGAAAATTTATAAGAAAAGGTGCTCAAAATTAGAAGATGAATACAAGACTGTTGGTGATCTTATAAATGAGTTGAGGACTTCTAATGAAGAACTCAAAAAATCTGTAGAAGCACTTTCCACTTCATCTTCTTCTATGGCTTCATTAAGAAAGGAGAATAATACTCTTAAGGGAGAAGTCTTTGAGCTTAGAAGCTCAATCTCAATTCCATAAAGCAAAAGAAGCCTTGGACACATTAATTGTGTCACAAAGACCACCATTAGTTAGACATGATTTAGGCTTCAATGGAGCATCCTCATCATCTCAAACTATATTTGTTAGAGGTTCACAACCTCAAACCTTAAGCATTGAGGTAATTAGGAAGAAAAGTGCTCTTAGCACTAAGCCTCCTAAGCCTAAGGGCAAAGGGAAGGCTCCTCAAAGCTCTAGAGCCAAGACTTAAAGAGCTAACCATGCCTACATTTATAATAAAAAGCATGGTCATACTCATAAAAAATTTTCTTCTCGTTCATACTCATAAAAAATTTTCTTCTCTTACTCATCATACATGTTCATGCACACATTCACATGACCATGGTATGAGAAGGCCTCCTACTTATACTAAATTTATGCAAAGGAGAAAAACTCCTAAGTCTAAACTCCAATGCCATTGTTGCATGAGATTTGGACATATTAACATTCATTGTTATATTAGGAAGGCTCACCTCAAATTAGAGGAACCTTTATCTTCTAACTCCCAAGGACCCAAGTATGCGTGGGTACCTAAGAAGAGGTAACTTACTATTGTTGTGTATGGGATTGTGGCAACCACCAAATCAAGCAATTGGCATGTGGATAGTGGATGTTCCAAGCACATGACTAGAAATAGAAAGCTATTCATGACATTAAAAGAAAAAAAAGGTGGAGATGTCACATTTGATAAGAATGCCAAGGGTAAGGTAATTGGCATTGGAACTATTGGTAAGAATGGATGTTCTTTAATTGATAACGTTCTTTTAGTTAGTGGCTTACAACATAATTTGTTAAGTGTGAGTCAATTGTGTGACAAAGGTAATAAAGTCACCTTTGATCCTAGGGAATGTTGAGTCACTACTTTAGTGGGTGATGAGGTTATTTTCAAGGGTGAAAGGAAAGACAATACCTACTCAATTGACTTAGACAATTTGGCTAACCAATTTTTTAAATGTCTTATGTCTTTGAGCAATGAAGCTTGGTTGTAGCATAAAAGGCTTAGACATGCAAACATGGATCTTTTTCAAAGCCTATTCAAAGGAAAGTTAATGGAAGGGCTTCCCAAGCTAAATTTCTCCAAGGACAAGACATGTGGTCCATGCCAAATGGGGAAGCAACACCATGCCTCTCACAAAACCAAAAATGTTGTAAGTACATCTAGACCACTTCAACTTATCCATATAGATTGATAGGACCTACTAGAAGTGCCAGCTTAGGTGGAAAACATTATGCACTAGTCCTTGTTGATGACTACTCTAGGTTTACATGAGTATCTTTTCTAGCTCATAAGCATGATTCATTTGATGCTTTCAAAAGTTTTGTAAAAAGAGTTCAAAATGAAAGAGGTTACTTCATATCTTCTATTATAAATGACCATGGAAAGGAATTTCAAAATAAGTCATTTGAAAATTATTGTTTGGAGAATGAAGTTTTTCATAATTTTTTAACTCCTAGAACACCACAACAAAATGGTGTTGTAGAGAGGAAAAATAGAACTTTGGTAGAAATGGCTAGAACAATGCTTAATGAGCATTCCTTACCAAATTACTTTTGGGTTGAAGCCATTAATACCTCATGTTATATTGCAAATAGAGTTTTTAAAAGACTCATTCTCAATAAAACTTCTTATGAACTTTGGAATGGTAGAAAATCCAAGATTTTCATACCTAAGAGTATTTGGATGTAAGTGCTATATTTTGAACACCAAGGATAATCTTGGGAAATTTGATTCCAAGACTAATGAAGGAATCTTCTTAGGTTATTCCACCATAAGTAAAGCATATAGAGTCTTTAACAAAAGTACAATGGTAGTTGAAGAATCTATGAATGTTGTTTTTGATGAGTCTAGTAAACTTGATCTTAGGAAAGGTATTTTTGTTGATGATCTTGTAGGTGATCTTAAAAAGCTGGAATTGGATGATTCTACAAGGAGAGTTGATAAAGAAAAAGAAGAAGGTGATTCATTAAGAGTAGATGAAGATCAACATTAACATTAATAAGAAAATGAGCCAAGACTAGATCTACCCAAAGATTAGAGATTCTCTAAGTATCACCCTAAGGACTTAATCATTGGTGATACCTCTAAGGGTGTAAGTACTAGATCTCAACTTTTAAATAATAATCTTACATTTGTCTCTCAACTTGAGCCAAAGTCAATTGATGAGGCTCTTGATGATGAGAGTTGGGTACTTACTATGCAAGAAGAACTCAATCAATTTGAGAGAAACAAGGTATGGAAACTTGTCCCAAGGCCTAACGAACACCCAATTATAGGTTGTAAGTGGGTGTTTAGGAATAAGTTAGATGAGCAAGGTTTCATGTCACATCCCATTTAATAATCATTTAAATTTCTCTCTAAGTCTATCCATTGTCATTTAAAAGACCTGATTAATTTTTTTTTTTTCATTATGTCTCTTGTTCACCACTTAGTAATTATTTACAACAAAACATACATGAATAATCAAACTAAAATACTAACTGACTGCATACTGGCTCAACCTCTATTACACTGCTAGACAGTAACTTTGAAAAGTATACTGGATGCAATCTTTAGTCTACTCTTCCTGAAATAAGATTTCATACAAAAGAGTGAGTTTGCATACTCAGTAAGTAAATGCATAATGATACTTCAATCTCAAATAA